>PNEQ01026874.1:0-16110 GCA_003012365.1 Medauroidea extradentata
GTTCGGTGACGTGCCTCTCCTTCCTCCGGCGAGTCGAGCAGGTAATGTTAATGATGTCGAGGATTTAGGCGCGTGGCGGACTCGGACGGAACACCTACGGACACTATTCGAGGGTTGTGCCTCACGACCCTTTCCCTAGGACCTATATGAAGGCCAGCTCCTACCACACATGCGCTCACTCTCACTTCCCGAATCCCGAATATCCCACGACGTCCTTCCCCGTCACCGCGCTGAACCACACTGCCTCCCGCCAAAAGTGGCAGATGCTCTCCCTCTCTCTCACAAGGGGGGAGGGGAGAAACCTCTGTGCTTGGGCAAGATTGGGCTGACCCTACCAGGTCAGGGACCTGGTACGACGACATATGTTCTCATTTAGGCTTAAGATATATTATCAAAGAAGTAGTGCAAATGAATGATACACCTCAGTTGACACCACTGCAGAACGTAAATGTATTCTCTTTTGTTTGATAACTGAGCATGGTGGAGCAGTAATTAAACACTTGCCCCGCATTCGGGATGACCCGGGTTCGATACCCAGCTCCGACCATCCTGATTTCTGTTTTCCAGGGTCTTCCCAAATCACTCCAGGCGAATGCTTGGATGGTTCCTTAACAAAGACCTTCGCAGACTCCTTCACCATTTCTCCCTGTGTTCCTCTAAAGCCTTGCGCTGTTCCAGGACATGTAAAAATGTCTAAATAAATAACATCCCCTCTCCCACTTTGAATTTATAGCAGACAATAACAGTGTAAAAAAGCAGACATGTTTTTCAGTTCCCATACGGCCTTGATCTTGAATGATCAATTTCACAATCATCAACTACCCCAAACACGTTGTCGTCTTTTGACAGATGCTACTAAAATTGAAGAAATCTTACGTTTTGTCAGCAGTAGCTATAATGATTAAAAGACATGTGATAATTATTTCTTAATGGAGTGCCCGTTACAATTCATGTAGTGAATTAATATAAGTGGAGTATGAGGATTGTTTCTTATATTAAAGCAATAGAAATTGTTATTAATTGCATACTTTAAAGCATGATGCTATGCAAATTGTAGTATCAATTAGAATAATAAAGAATATAATATTTAAAGCTAAAAACTCTGAAGTAGTTCAACTCCCGAACTTTGTAATGTGGCTGCGATGTGGCCACAGCGCACGCCATAAGCTCTGTACTGCAATCTAAGGTTGGGATGCTCTATAGCACGGTGTATGAATGTGGAAAGATTGTCAACATGAGAACTTTACAATTTTAAGATAAGTGGAACTACAGAAGCATCACATTACTGTAATTTAAGAAACTTGTTTACTAGTAATCAGGAACACACACCATCGTAAGCCATATCTGAACACCTAGCAAACAGCAGTCAGTGTCAAATATCACATGTCAATTATATGACTGAAAAAAAAGGCAAATCATAAAGTTGATAAACGTAAAACAACAGCAAAGTACACCCCTTAGCCAGTTGATACAAGCAGTACGATAATTGTAGCTGCACAGCCACAGCTATAGCAGCAAGCAGCCACTGTCCACACCATGGGCAGGTACCACCGGTATCTGGCCGCTGGCAGGTACCGCCAGCATCTGGCCACAGAGGATTAGGGCCAGCTGCCCAGGGGCTACTCGCCTGCAACCTTCAGCAGTTTTGACAGGCAGTGTACTACGAGAGCCCGACCAGCGCGGATGGCAAGAGAGTACGAGCGGCAACTACAGTGTACAACAGACTGTCGTCGCGGACGTGTGTGTTATTCTTTTTGTATGGACATCACACAATAAACCGCCCTGGTTAAGAATTTGTTTTCTATTAATTACCCGACTTGCCAGTCAGTCCTTTCTTATGGTCTCCTCCTCCAGGGGAAACTCAGTGACCAAAATAATAAATAATTCTCTTAGGGTGTAACTTGTGAATTTGAACTACAAAGGGTCTTTTTTTTTGTTGTAATCGAAACTGTTTACCTGGCAGAGATTGTAAGTTGTGTATGAGTATGTGTTTGATAACTATTTCTGTTTAATTCATGTGCATACTGTTTATTTTACTGTAACAAC
The DNA here is from genome assembly GCA_003012365.1 of Medauroidea extradentata. Classification (NCBI taxonomy): domain Eukaryota; kingdom Metazoa; phylum Arthropoda; class Insecta; order Phasmatodea; family Phasmatidae; genus Medauroidea; species Medauroidea extradentata. The sequence goes on from PNEQ01026874.1 coordinate 2,047, forward strand.
TTCATTGTGGTTCTTTTTGAAACTCTGTGTTACATTTACTAATTATTTTCAATTTTCGTGGTACTGGTATGGTACTATATGTACGGTAGATAAGCCCAAATGTAAATACATTAAACATTCACATTTGTAATTTAGAAACTGTAAGATTATTTTTATTGCAATCATTCTTTCTGTTTTCCATAATTGTTCACCTTGATGAAAAAGTCCAATTTTTCCCATTTTTACGTCAATTGAAAAAAAAACAATTTTTCCTTGTTTTTTCCCCTCAATATTTTCGGTTTTATTTCAAAGCTTCGGAACCCTATCAGCAACTGAACTCTTTGACACATTGGAGCATGCTGAATTCAAATTTGCACTCTTAGTGTTTGCCCCTGCAACTTTGCACTATGTCATTTCAAATTTTAGTAGCCACATGAAGGTAATCTTCTATTAGGCAGAGAATTTGATTATAGAGGTACGACTTAATTTTGCAGGCTGGCAGATACAGTTCCAGACAATTTCCTGGTTTTTCAAGCGTGCTTGTAAATTTCATACTTTTTCAATGATTTCCAGGTTTGGTGGCCACTACATACTGAATATTTTAATGTAACGAAGTCCAATGTACCACAACAAAACTAACTTCTAATTTTCATCCATGTCATTGAAAAAGACCGTAAGAAGTTTCTAAAGTTAGATGAAAACAGCATTACAAATATAAATTTTTGGCTTCAATTGTTAAATTTTCATCATTATTAAGAGCTAACATTACATTTACATTAATGTAATTTTAAGAAGTTTATGTACATAAAAAACTGTATTTTATTATTCGGTTTAAAACTCATACCATCGCCAAAAATACCATTAATATGATATTCACCTGAAAAATTTACAAACAACTGAATAAAACTTTCCTACAAAGCAATCCAAGTTTGAAAACAGGTACACAGCTTACAACTCCAACAAATATTAGCCAAAATTTAAGATATACTTCCCTATACAGACAAATAACAATACATTATTTTGGGTTAACTACAATTCCTAAAACTAACAAACTGAACCCATACATAACTTTGTGTCTTTACTCACCCTCTTTAAACTGTAACCTGCATGAAAGATAATTGGTGGGAGTATGATATTGAAAAATATTTCTGGATCAAAAGTTGCCTGAAATACAAAACAAAAATGCAAATTATTGTTAGAAATCTCTTTCAACTACTTAAGTGCAACAAGTTGCAATAAGTTAATCAGTACTTAAAATGATGGAAAAAATCTCACATGTTTAACAAACGAATTCTTTGCTAAATGTATCTGAATAACTTAATCTCTACTATGTATAATGATCAACAAAATAGATTACTATTAACAACTGGCTAACAATTTAATAAAAATTTGACTAAAAACGACTGTTCTTGCATTTGCAAGCCCACAGTAAATGCTATCAATAAAAGTTTCGTCCAAATACTTGTACATTTAAGTTTACTGAGACTTAACACAGAAGACCATATGTTTTAACAGTCACAACTTTGAGACAAAATATAGCCTATTTAATTAATAAGTGAAATGAGTTAGGGAGAATCTGATGCAAGGGTTCAAGACGATCAAAACTGAAGTTAATTCTACTATAAGTTAGAAAGCTCAATGTCATTAGTTTAACAAATGTTAATTTACACCACTAGCATCAGAACAGGGTTCATGCTGATGCTTATGGAGAAAATTTCATCCTTTGGCAATGTTTGGTTTTAATACCAAAAGTTCTCTCCATAAGTACCAATGTGAAATAGTCCCCTTACCAATACCAATGATACTAGCTGTGGAAATTATCCCTTCCCAAACTCGCCCATAAGAAATTTGAACATCTTCCAAACTGTAGTAGACTTAACCTTACCCATGCACACCGAATATAGTGATACAGCTATACAAAAAAGAAATAATGTGATTTAAAGGCTAAACACTCTTGCATAAAAAACAAACAGTTTTCAATAATTTATACTTATACTGTTATAAGTTTGGGACAAAAACTTTATATGTGAGCAATTCCCATGAGTTCTTTTGGGATAGAGGTCTTATAATTATAAATAAAAGATTTAAATTAAGTACTGGATTTAATAGCTCACAAAGCTACGAAATACACAAAACAGTAATCAACTATACCTCTCACAACACAAATTATGCACACAATTAGTACTGTTCCACAGAAAGTTAGTTAACTTTGACAATTAAAACACAATAATATTTACAATCAATCAATTAAAGACTACAAATCACAATAAAAGTTCAGTCATGTATCCAATCAACAGTCTCTCAAACAGTTACAATGTACAACCTTAACAGTTCTAAGGGAGGATGGCTCACCATGTACAGTGCAGCACCCAGAGTGCACCACTGTCTTCCCTCTTGAGGTCTTCGGTTCGACTCCTGTCGCGCACCTCCTTCTTCACCTGTCGACCCGCAGAAGAAGCCCTCTTGTCTCACCCAGTACTGCACCAAAGGTATGTGCCTGTAGCCTCGCAGTAGACTCCGACATCACCAAGATGTCCTCACCAGCCTCTGTGCACAAGCTTAGCACCTCCTCCGAGTAGGACCAATAGAGAACTCTCGAAGCACTCCTTTTGAATCACCAGGTAAACAGTCTCCTCAAGTAGCCAGTTACTGCCCTCCTCGACACAACACCGTCAGTGTTGTTCTCCACAGCTCGTCACCTCTGCAGCACTCCAACACAACACCGCAAGTGTTGTTTGTTCTTACCTGAGTGTTGTCTGTCCCTTCTGCAGGGCACTGATGCTACTCAGCCTCGACACCGACCATTGCCACCGTCGTGTTGCCATCCTCGAGTCGCTACACCTCGTCAGCTCCGCCAAAGTTACATCAGCCTCAACGCTGTCGGGATACCGCCCCCAAGACGCTGTGTTCTCTTCACCTCTGTGCCGCCGTCAGTGTCTCCTCTCGGCCCGTCACTTCTCACGACGTCCATCGTTGCCCCAGTGGCAACGCCGCGCCTAAGGGCGCTGCCTCACACCACTCTCGGTTCACACTTCATACTCACCAGACTCCAGACTGACTGTTCAATACTAGACAGACTCTTCACTCCCGACTATCTCATCAAGACTCCACAAGACTCCACAATACTCCACAAGACTATCACCTCCCGACTCCGCACAAGACTGACTCATGTTGCGCAGTACCGAGGCATTTATACGGCCCCTACAGTAACGTCAATGGCTGATGAAACATGGTGACCTGTGGTCTAAAAATAGACATTACATCGGTCGTACCCTGTTGGTAATCACGTATTCGCACTGGCGCCATCGGGGGATACCAGTGACGTGTCTCGGGAGTAGCGACATAGATGCGAAAACCCATGACATCACTTGTTGACTCACAGGGCTGACCACCCAGCATGATTTAATGTGCCTGCTGCTCGGCCAACACGCAACAATACTTTTAATTACGAGTTACTTCAAAACATTTACAGCAAAATCCAAACTACTTTTCTTTATCTTGGTATAAACGAATAAATAAAGCTGAAATATTATTTTTTTCTATACAAGTAACATTAGTTAAGTTAAAGGCTATTTATGAATCAAGAGAACAATTAATAAAATTATGTAATGTAATTTCTAAATATAAAACTACTTGGTTGGAGGTTATTGCCCCCTTGCCCTCTTTTCTGTCTATGCCCCTGAATCAGATGGCTATGTACAGGTGTGGGAAATGCCTGTATATTGCAGTCCAATTGTTCTCCCCATGCCAGTTTTACTGGGTGCCCCACCCTGCTAGTTTTATTTACCACTCGGTTAAGAAATAGACATTCCAATCAACACCATCAAGCTTATTCCACTATCAACCTGGCTGATCTCATAAACCACCCAGCTCTAAATTTTTGCTGGGGAGAACACTGCAGTCTGTGATATTCAGAGGTAGTTTGGGTTTACGGTAAGATCACGTTTTTCCTAGAGGGGGGCTTGGTCCTCTGGTAGTATGACGTAGCACTCTTACACATAACATTAAAGACCAGTTTGGGTATAACTACTGTCTCTTCCAAAAGTACCACATCCACACTGCAAAGGTCAAGTGTGGAAGGAAGTGGTTCGACAGAAACACTGTATCACTACTAGAATGGCTTGTGCAAATCCCTTATTTTAAACTGAAAGAACATCTTCAGGCAATTTTGGAACAGTAATCTTGGTTCACAGGCCTAGGATTATACCACTTATCATTACAGTGCTCTGCAAAGAATCAGATGTCCTTCACAAGGAAACCTTTCTCTACCTAACCAATGGTCTGCTGGTAGACCAGAGGTTTTCAACCTGCAAGACAGTGTGAGCCACATTCACAATCTGTGTGATGCCCGCAAGCCACTAAGAACTACTGCGGTAAGTGTAAACTGTTTATTTTCACAAACATTTTCAATTATTTACACATACTTTATATTGAAAAGACAGATGGGCCACAAGAGAATGAACTTGAAGGGCCATCTGTGGCCTGCAGGCCATATCATTAAAGACTTTTGATGTAGACTGTCATCCACGCCAAGGTAGACAACTCATGCTTGTGTTCCTGCAGCACAAACATGCACTTCATGTTCAGGTGGATGTTGAAGAACTTCTGATTGCACAATGGCTAACAGAAAAGATTACTTCCCATATTAAAACTTACAACACCCAGTTTAATTTTAAAAGTATGTCTGATCAATCTAAGAAAGTGTTATTTTCCTCAACTATTAAAAAAAATGACAAAATTCTGTCTATCTAACAAGACAAAATAATTAAATATTACAATAATAAGCAAACACTCCTCCTCTACTCCTCTTTATGTTTTGTCATATTTTAGTCACATACTTGCCTTCAAGTCAATTTCATTGTCTTCAACTCCTCGAAATGTGTACGCATAAGTCTTATTAGGAACAAGAGGACTAGTGTTCTTGTTTGGGAACCGTAGCCACAAAGTTTCTGGTGGAAGAGATTGGTTGTACACAGTGCCTCCTTCTGGTACAACAGACATGTGTAGTACTGTATTTGTGCTGCTGCCTAGGTAGCGTATGAGCGCTCCAACTATCAAACCTGTAAAGCAATGAAAAAGAGCAGCATAGTAACAAAATTATGCGCATATTATCTGCATGTTTCCAAAAATAAATTTCAAAATACAGTTAGTACAATCAGTAAACAGAAAACAATGGTTATACAAAATTTGGACACATATTCTTTGGAATGAGAACAATATAAACCATTATCAATGTATGTCTTTTAAAAGATACATGAACATAGAACAGCTAAACTTTTATAATAATGTTTGTGTGATCATATGCATTGACTTGGAGCTTGACACAATTGTTGGATGTTTAAAAGTGAACACAGCACCACAGTCAGCAAAACAATGCATATACATCACAAACTCTTATCTTAACATGCTTAAAAAGTTAATTTATTGTCACCTAATCATATATAATATAAATAGCTGATATGTCACACCTCCTATGATTACAAGCCAGATCTTAACATAGTGTGGGATACCCATCAGCCATTCATTCCCGCCACCCCTTCCCATCCTACAAGTTAATGCAATGAGCAGTGCAGTGTCGGTCTTAAAGTGTTTTTCATCCAGGAGGTTGAGGAAATTGTGATTTGAAAAAATTGATTAGATGACGCTGAAAATAGTGTCATGGATTAGACACTCTGAGATGACAACAAAGCTAGTGTGTCGTAACATTTTGGTTTTTGTGTCAGTAGAATAAATAGAAAATGGATGGATGGTTGCCTGTGCTTTATTCCAATGAAATCCTTGCGTAACATCTTGGAGAACAAAATAATAGTTTTCTGCAAAATCACATAAAACAAGGTATTCATTTTCCTTAAAATTTTCTTTTAAATAACTGAGAAATACTGGCTGCTTCTTCATAACAACAGAATGCCTTAAAAGTTTTGGTAAGGAGTCAATGGTTTTGTGAGTGTTTCTAAAACTGTCCATTTATCCAGCTGCATCCATTGCTTATACGTGACATTATCCACACTGTTGATTTCAAAGCATTCCTCCCACCTTCGATTCAAGTTGCTTGTTCCTGGACATGTTGTGCAATCCATGAAGTAGCAAGCCTCTGTAAGGTTTTAACAGATTATAGTAGCCAGGATATATTGATAAGTTTTTCAAGGTTAACCAGAATATTTACTATATTCTGGAAACTTTCACAGCACTAAATTTAGCTTGGCATTTTGATGTGTGGTACATACACACATACTGTGTGTACCACTGCTACCTGCCAGTACACAGTGTTTTGGCCTCAGTTCACAAAACTTTGAAAATCCTATTTTACAGGAGGATATTTTTCATTAAAATAGGAAAATAACTCTCGCAAGTTACAAAGAATTAGATTTTTCTGAACATTCCCAAGTTTGCCATTTATAATAACATACACAAAGTCCTTTTTTCCTGGCATGATCCTACTAACTGCTTCACATTCATAAAATGGCTGAACCTTTTCAGTTGTAATAAGGTCTAAAATTTTTCTAAGTTTTGGATCAGTGCATGACATTACTCCTTTCTATTTTTGCAGACACTTTATGACTTGCAAACTGCATAGTTTGCTACACCAAATTCCTTTTTAATTTTGGAAACACTCCAACTTTTAGGTAATGTTGTTAGGATTTGAATTTTCCTGCTTCTAGCTTCTAATGAATTAAACTCTTTTTTTTTTAACTGATCAATAATTTCACTCCCTGAAGACGAAACTTTTGCACTTTTTCTTCCCGGGCTGGAATAAATTTCGAGTACATTAGAATGAATATCTGTCCTAGCTCATTGTAATTTTGTTTCAGAATACCTCCTATCTAGTATTCCTTTTTTCTTTACACGTGTTTCATTTAAACACATCAAATTTTTGTTGAAACCTTCTAAGGCTTCATTTTTTCTAGGCTGCACAGTTTGTGTACCATGATCTTTGAAAAAACTGTGAAATGGGAGTGCATGACTGGATTCAGTTTCTTGGACGTACTCCATTGCAAAATGAATGACTGTCAAAGAAAATTAAACAAATAAAAGAAAATCATAAAATAAGCAGAATATGTTTTAGTCAGCAAGATACATACACAACATGAAATTCCAAAATGGAATCGGGTCAAATAAAAACAAGGAACAAACAGATAATAAATGAAAATAATAACAAATTAAATAAAAAAAAAAGTAACATGCTACACGAGACGAAACAAAAAACACAGTAGATATCAGGCACAAACAAAAAAATAACAAAAGACACAACAAATAGACGAGACAAAATGCAACAGATAACAGACATATACAGAAAAGACAAACGGCACAATGAAGACACGAAACAAAACACAGTAGTTTTCCAGACAGACAGTGTTACGACGTTTCGGGAACTGGAATCTGTTCCCGTCATCAGGTAGACACACAGGGTTCAGGAACACGAGTACGACTGGTTCATCAGTCAAACTTTCAGGATGTACTCTTAAAAGTCACACATAAAATAAAATTTTTTTCAGACTAAATAAAAAACTAGGCCTACTATAAAAATGTGTCTTAAATGAAAACAAAAAAATTTTAAGTTGTAATGTCATGTGACATATCACATTAAAACCAGTCTCATGGGCTTTAAAACAAACTATCAAAAACATCTGTAACTAAATGCTGAGCTAGAGGTATTTGAATAATTATCAAACACTGATTTTTTCACAATTTTGGTTTCTTTAAAGACCTCTAAGTCACAGCAAAGTCTGCAAAAAATTCTGAAAAAATGTTTTATTAAATTTCATCATTCAGAATTGGTCGGTGATTGAGTGAAATTTAATATGGGAGGATTTGGTGTCAGCAACGGATGTTTTAAGAATTTGTAAATTACCTTGGTAGGGTGTAAATGATTGCACGCTTGCACCAGTGCAGAATGTTTCTATGGCGCATATCAACTGAAAAGTAATTAAGTAAAATACTATTTTTGACAAGTATACTTGGTGAATAATGCTCAATGTAACCGAGTCTTCTGGGTGGTGTGAAAATCCTTAAACTTATTTAATGAATAAATTACAAACAGTAGAAACAGACAATGACAAAGCTAAAGTATTATCAAGATGGGAAACAAAGACTGGGTTTCCAAAGGGAAGTATACTGGCCCAACAAACACTTCAAATTTCGCTCGACTGCTTCCCATACCTCCCTACGAGTTAGGTTTCCCCATCCCCCCACATTCAGGGTCATCACAGTGACTTTGCTGCTTCCTTTACATTACTAACCCTTTCACCTAGAACTCCGATTTTTGTCCCACCAGCTGCTGTCTCATATCTGCCCTCTCCTGACTCCCTTTTAACACTGCCCCCTTAACAGTCGAACTAACTAAGAAGACCACCTCTGGTTCTTTCCTCCCTCCTTTCTTCTGCTGCTTGCCAACATCTCCTCTGACTAGAATCTTATTGCCAACCTCTACCTGTTATACCCTGCATATCCCTCCAGGCTCTCCCTTTATCCGGACTGTCCTAATTATGCTAATCACCTTTACTCGCTCCCCTACATGCATCAAACTACTACTTCCTGCCCTAAAGCACTGTTCTCCCAACTACTCCTCCAATTTTTCCACCCTTCCTTCTAGTCTGCACCTGACGTCCTCTTTCCTACTCACCAGCTCTACAATCTCCTCTTTCTACCTGTTCTCTTTATCCTCATCTTTTTGTGGAATTGGCACCTACTCTACAAGCTTCCTCACAATTATATTCCACATACATTCTCTCTATTCCCTACAACCCCTTCAACATGTGTGCGTAATTTCAACAGATTTCTTTACCTGCATTTCTCCTTCCCTAGCCCGCACACTCCTATCCTCACAATCTTTTTACAACCACACCTGATGCTGTAATAAATTTAAATCCTACTCTAGTAACCTTACATACTTATAAATAAAACCAGCCTCTAACCCTAAGCACACACCACCACTGTCCATCCTCTTCGACACTCTCTTACATAACTTACAGTTAATTCTATACCTTGCAACCAAACCCTACCAGTCCCAATTTGTCGTACAAAATAGAGGTATCCAGTATTTTAGACTAACACTTGAAATGTCTCATTCTCAAACTTTCTCATTAGACCAGTTATTGTGTTCCTACCAGTTTAACATTACTGTCCATCCCACACACTACTGTACCATCCGCAAACATTCTCTCAAGCTCTCCTGTCACCACACACTCCTTGTCTCAACACTGCAGCCACTTGCTGACCACCATGATGCTACCACTACATTATGTTCATCGCTACTTTTCGCACACAGGCTACAAATCAATTAATTTCTGTCCACTTTACAGCCATGGGATCTAATTTTAGTCACAAGGAGAAACCAAATTCTTTCCCCTGCTCGAGCAATATTTATTTTGGTTTTCCATGGTTTTAATGTCGTCACACCCAATACCTTTCCCATTTCCTGCTTTAGTGTAAAGTTGTATGTCAATATTCTTCAACGACCTCACTGCCAAAGAGAAATACAGTCACGAAGGTGGTGACATTTACTGTAAAATGGTAAAAAAAAATATTGGAATATTTACAGACAGGAAGGACAACAGATTGGGGAGGTGGCAGAACGTAAGTACTGAACTTATGGGTTGTGTTACAGGCGGATCTTGGATGGAAATGGCAGGTAGAGAGAGTTGGGTAAACATTAGAATAGCTACCCATCATATACTGGCCAAACTATTGATTTTAAAGGCGTGATTTATGAATGAAAAATTTTTCTACAGATGTTACAAGTAGTCGTAAATAAAGAAAACTGTTGTTTCACTAATTTCAAAATTTTCAGTTTTTCATTAAGTAATGTTGCTAGTTTTGGTTAGGTTATTTTACCCTTAAGCGTCCCATTTTTCACGAAGTAACCTAACGAGAACTGGAAAACTTAAGGAAAAAATAACCTAACCTAACATAATCTAACCAAGCCTAATATAATCGAACCAAACCCTAACATAGTCGAACCTAACAAAAAATGGAAAATTTTGAAGTTAGTAAACTAAAATTTTCTTTACTTACAACTACTTCTAACATTTACTGAAACATTTTTCATTAATAAACTATGCCTTAAAGATCAGTAGTTTAGCCGGTATAAAATGAGAAGCTATTCTTAATAATAACCGGGAGAAGGCATATACAACAATAGTGAGGCCATGTTTGAGTATGCAGCAACAAAGTAGAATCCATACAAGAAGTGGATGTGTAGGAAGTGAAGAAGGTGCAGAGAAGGATGGCAAGATGGGCAAAGGGTAGATGGAGAAGGCATGTTGGTAATGAAGTTAACTACAGGCCTACAGTTGGGTGGAGCTCTTTCAAAGAAAAGAGAAAAGTGGAAAGGCATGTCAGGATGTATAGGGCAGTGCACGGAGAGGGAGGTTGGAGGAGGCTAGGTTATCATCTAGTTAAGGGGATATATATAGAGAGAGGGAAAAATAGTGAGAAAATACTGATGGTATGGAAGAAAATAGAAAGAGGTAGGCATTCTAGGTTGTTGAAGTCAGTGAAGAAGTGAAATTTAATGTGGAAAGATTTGGAGTCAGCCAGGGTTATTGAAGTGTTTTTAAATGATCTTGGGGATCTGAAGATTGACATCATGGCCCCGGTTAATAGTTTGCCTAGCAGTTTGATAGAAAGTTTTATACTGTAACAACTTTGCTGTCCTGGGCGCAGCCAGGTTCTCTTGGAATGGAGGGCTTATGTAATTAAATGAAATTAATTAAATTAGGGTTCTTGATTTATTATACACTCTACATTAATTATACAACACTTGCAATCCACTCTCTCTAAATAAACCCATACAGATATTATATACAGATGTTATATACAGATTACCTTAATTCTATTCTAATATTGGCTAATTAAATGTCTATCTCACTCAGTTCTTTAGTCGCACAGTCTCTACATAGAATGTCTCACCAATCACCACTATATGTTAGTTCACTCACATTTACTCACACCACTCCAGGAAAGTCACCTATGTCCACAGTAGCACAGCCTCTTCACCGAACAGACTCTCGCGGCTCGCAACACATCTGCTTATACAGCACTTGTGTCGACGTCCAGAATATTCTCTAAGTTTGCAGACAGGGCTGGGTGACTTAAGTTGAACCTTCCCGACGTTTCGGTAACACTCAGTCACGCCCGAGCTGAATGCCTGTCAAACAGTGATGGACAGGTGCCCATTCATTCAGAGGGTCGTAGACGTCAATCCGGATCAGTGACGTCAGTCCCCCCAGCAGGCCACTGCATCAGGAGCGGGCAGCTGGGTGAGGGGGAGGGCTGCATTCCAGTGCCTCACAGCCCACGCTGTGGGTAGGCAAGGAGGGTGAGAGAGTTGCGCGACTCTTCAGTCGCGTACCTGCGTGCGCCACTGGCTTGTTACACTGCCCCCTCCTTAAGTCTGTTCATCCCAAAAGAACTATTCATCTTCTGGACCTTCATAAATTGCCAGTCAATCAATGTGGACAACCTTGGGTTTAGTCTGAGACCCACTGCACCATATCGTGAAGACGACGTTGTTGATTCTTTTTGTTATCTTATAAAGGCCTTCCCAGTTTTTTCTTAAGCTTGGGGCAGTATCCCTTCCGTCATAGTGGGTTGTACAACCATACCAGTTGTCCTCCTTCAAATTGCCCAGCTGATGCTCTCCGATCATAACTGGTCTTCATTTGGTCGGTATTAATCCTGAGATGCTGCCGGGCGAAGTCATGTATATCCACTAACTTCCTACGTAAATCACCGGCATAGTCTGGGGTGGCTACCTCTTCTTCAGATGGTCGTCCAGACAGTAGGTACTAAGGAGGTGGAGCTATCTCCCAAATAGCATTTTCGAAGATGTTACCCTTGTAGACTCATGGACTGCAGAACGATAGGCTAGCAAACATAAATGCATCTTGGTATCCCAGTCCTTTTGGCTTTCTGACATGAATATTGACAGATACTGCTCCAGAGTGCGGTTAAGTCTTTCAACCATTCCACCTGACTGAGGATGCAGTGCTGTAGTTCGTGTCTTCCTCATTCCTAGAATCCTGGTCACCTCTTGGAATAGGGTAGCCTCGAAATTTCATCATTTATCTGAATGTAGCTCAAGCGTAACCCAAAATCTCGAGAAGACATGTTTCACAAGTGCATCGGCTACCGTACAAGCTTCTTGGTTTGGGATTGGTATTACCTCTTGCCACTTAGTAAAGTAGTCTTGGACTACAAGGAGGTATCCATTTCCACTCTCGGTGGTTGGTAAGGGGCCCAGAATATCTACAGCCATCCTTTAAAATGGGGCACCAACATTGTATTTCTGAAAGTGACCTTTTCCTTTAATTCTTGGGCCTTTTCTTGCTGCACAAGCGTCACACATTCGGCACCACTTTTCCATATCTCCCCGGCAATGGAGCCAGTAGAATCTCAGGTGGAATCAGTCAAGTGTTTGTTGATGCCAAAATGTCCACCAGTCACAGTGTTATGCAGTTCGTTTAGCACATTCGGAACCCTAAAGTCTGACAAAACAAGTTGAAATTGTGTGTTTTCCATTGTTGCTCTCCCACAGCCTATACAAAACACCATCTCTAAGGATGAGGGAATTCCACTGTGCCCAATAGGATTTGACTGTGGTCCCTAGGCTAGATATCTCCTCCCAGCTTGGTGGTCTGTATTTTTCCTTCCACTCCAATAAAGGGCGTAGTAGATTGGGGTCATTCAATTAGTCTTTCCTCACTTCCTTATCGCTCCATGACTGTGCCTGGATACCAGAAGTATCTTCTCAAATCTGGGTCCTGCGTACTATTCAAGACTCACTATACTTTACTTCTTGGCACTCACAGTGTCGACAAGATGGTTCACAAGGCCTCTGTGAGAGGGCATCTGCATTGCTGTGAAGATTGCCAGGTCTGTGTTGTATTTTAAAACCATATTCCTGCAGATGTTGTATCCAACATGCTATCTGCCCTTCTGAGTTCTTGAAATTTAATAACCATCTTAATGAAACATGATCAGTACGTATTACAAAATGCCTTCCATAAAGATAAGAACGAAAATGGGAAATTGCCTTGACAACAGCCAAAAGCTCTCTACGAGTCACACAGTAATTCATTTCATGCTTATGAAGTACTTTATTGAAATACTCAAGTGGCCTCCCCTTCCTGCACCTGCGACAACACAGCACCAATACCAACATCTCTAGCATCAGTATCAAGAATGAACTCGGTCTTACTGTCAGGAAAGCCCAGTATTGGAGGTGATGTCAATTTTCCTTTAATCTTGCGAAGGCAGCCTCACATTCAGGGGTCCAATGAAATTTTCTTCTTGCCTTTGTTAATTCATGCAGTGGCTCTTAGCAATTGTTGTGAACGCATATACAAAGCGGCAGTAATATACACACAGGCCTAGGAAACTTCTAACTTCTGTTTTATATGCTGGTTGAGGCCAATCTTTGATGGACTTCGTCTTATCTGGGTCGGTCTCTATTCCATGGGACGATAATATATGACCCAAAAATTTAACCTTCTGCTGAAACAGATTGCATTTATTAGGGACCAATTTCAAGTTGGCCACAGAAATTTTCTGGAACACAGCAATGAAGTCGCATGAGATTTTCTTTGAATGTCGTGCCGGTGACAGGAGACTAGTGGAAGAATTTTTTCCACGAAACGTTCATAAGTTACAGAAGCATTGCACAGCCCAAATGGCATAACTGTAAACTGCTAGGATACAAAAGGCAGTCTTTTGACGATCCTCTTTGGCCACCTCACACTGCCAATATCCGCTCTTCAGGTCCAAGGTTGAGAACCATTTGGATCCTGCTAGGCTGTGTAGGGTGCCATCTATCCTAAGCAGAGGGTAAGAATCCTTTTTGGTCACATCATTTAGCTGGCGGTAATCAACACAAAATCACCGAGACCCATCCATCTCTACTAACACAATTGGTGAGGACCATGGGCTGACCAAAGGTTCTATAACGTCCAAGTCCCTTATCTCTTTTAAGATACTATCTACTGCCTCGTGTGAAGCTAGAGGCATTCATCTAGGGGGCTGCTTTATTGGGTGGGCCTTGCCTGTGAACGGATGCTACTGCTTTTAGGTCTTATTTTCTTGGGTTTG
>PNEQ01026874.1:26191-60405 GCA_003012365.1 Medauroidea extradentata
GGGGGGGGGGGGGGTGTTTTGTTTACTTTCCAAACTCAAACGCTAGACATAACAGCCGGCTAGTCCCAGCTCTTCCCGGAACATCACCTCCCCCTTTTGCTTGTAGTGCTCCGGGATTCTTTTAGACAGTATATTTTTTGAGTAACGTAAAACCAAGTATTGTGTTTGTCAGATCCCCAGTGTCTGATTCTATTTCAGGTACATACAGCGAGTACTCAGATTTTAATTATACTGTTTTAATTTTACGTACCGTAAGTCAGTTCCACCCCCCACGTTACACCAAGGTAAAGGATAAGCACTTTATTTGAATTCTAAAATTCATAAACTAAACTATCATATTTTTCTGGCATGTGTTCAAAGGGTTTGGTCTTGTTTAATATTAAAAGGAGTAATGAGTTGATCCCAGGCGTCGGCGGGACCAACCGCCATCTTGGCTCGGCCAGTCTTTTCTGCTCGTTGACCGAGGTAAGACACATTTTGCAACCTTTGCTTAACTGAAGTAACGTCTCCGTCTTAGTGTCTTCTGCGACTTTTTAAATAGTGTTAATTTTCTCGCGCATCCCCGGTCACTTGTCCTCCGCACTGCGAACCGCACGCGGACAATTTTCAACATAAAACTTACGGTAACTGCAGACTCCGTGTGGTTATTGTGTGCTAGTACCCATGTGGCCAGCTTCATCTTTTTGTTTTGCCGGGCGGTCTCGCGGACTCTGGCCTCTTGCGGATCCGCGCCGGGCTGCTCAGCTCCTGTGGCCAACGTAATTCTGCATAAAGTGTAATCAGCTGTCATGTTTCACCTCTGTCAAAGGGCACGCGTCCCAGAACAGGAAGACTGACAAGTACTCAAGTGTCTCTGTGCATGTGTAGTGTATTTTTGAAACGTTTAATAAATTCAAGGATCAAGGTAATCGTGTGGTAAACATCTGTCTCCTCGAAGTCCCCGTAACTTATGTTTCTGTTCTGACTCAACTGTGGGCCTCTTGACCAACGCATACCGCTAGGGGGTTAGCCAATTGCCACAGGGAACCATCCGCCCTGAGTTTTTAGTTCTAGCTCTACACGTTACCCAGCTGGGCATGCTGGGTTGGCACCCATTTATTCGTAATCCTAATTTAAAACTGGAACTTTCACAGTAAAATCGCCGCCCCATGAATCTAAAACACCTTCTGGCGGCAACTATAGAAGTGCAATTTTATCAAAATAATTCTCAACTCTCTCAGCTCAGCAATTACATCAAACTCGGAACCAAGGTAAGATTAGTTTCTATAATTGTCCAGGAGACCTCTAGTTAAGGGTGGTTAACGATATTTTATATATTTTATTTTTCACATCACCCAAAAGGCTTTGTTACATTGAGCAAGATGCTCACCAAGTATACGGCTCATCAGATAATTGCACGAGATATAATTACAACATATGGGTTGACATTACATTACAAAATAAGCCTATGAAAAACTAATGGATATTAACTATATGCATGCAAACTATTTTATAATATGTAAATGAATAAAATAGCCACTTGGACATCAGCTTAGAGGTTTGCAAAGGTACAGTTATAAATATTTTATAAATAGTTACATTAAAAATATAAATATTAACAATTTCTAAGTATGAGAATAAATGCCAAATACAAACAATTGTACACTAGTTGAATAATTCATAATTAAGTACATTAGGTTGTTTTTTTCAAACAAGCCATTGTACATTAACAGATGAAGTTTATATATACAGATACAGAGGCCAATACTTAAGTTATATTCTATTTTGTAATTGGACTTGTACAATGGCTTAATAAATATGGTGACATTTAGCTTAACATTCGGAAAAAGGTTATGGATGTGCGCTATTGTTTAAGATTTTACCTACTTGCATTCTCCCTAAATTGAGTATATGTAAAAAATTCCTTACATCCTGTATGCCATATCAGTATTTATTTTTAAATATATTATAAAATAAATGTATGGTCTTCTTTTCAGCAGACACACTTTTAGGTAAATAATTATACATAGTTAGACCTGAATAGCACAAGTTTTTTCCAAGTAAAGTAAGCTCAGTAGATGGCATATTCCATGAAAAATGTTTTAATTTGGAGGACCTTAAATAGTGGTTTGAAAGATGGTCTGTATTTATTAGAATGTGCAATGCTTTTGTTCCTTATTTAAAATATTCTACTACTATATATAGAATTTCCCCAAAAGATAATGCCACAGGCCCTACCATAACAGAATGGAAGGAAGCATAATATAAAGTCTAAAGTGTTTTCAGCTCTAGTAATGATTTTAGAGCTCTCGGTAGATAGCAGACAGATGAGATCTTGTTTTCATGTAAGTCCACTATCTAAATTTGGTCCCAAAAATTATACTACTGAGGTTTCTTTAATTGGATTGTTATTGTGTGTACTTGTTCAATTTGATTGTTAAATTGAATAATTAGTGATTCCTCAACATTAAGTACCAATATGTTGAACTGGAACCCTTTTTATAGTGTTAATAAAGCAGTTTCAGAGATGCTTTTGAGTCAGTCAAGGCTACTTTCTTCAATCAAGATCATAGTGTCATCTGCAAATAAAGTTGAAGTTCCATGATTTACATTTTCAGGTCTGCATCAATTACATACAGGAGGAACAGCAAGAACCCCTGCGTATCATTTCCTATCTTGATAATACCTTAGCTTTGTCATTGTCTATTACAACTGTACATAATAGTTGAATTCGTTAAACAAGATTTGAATAAATTTAGGCTAAGTATTTACCATTTACTCCCAGAATACTAAGCTTGTAAATCAGAATGTTATGGTCCACTAGATCAAAAGATTTTAACAAGTCACAGAAAATGCTATTTGCATTATTTCCCTATCAAGTTTTTCTGCGATTGCTTTTGTCATTTGAAAACAGAAATCATTGTTGATTTTTATGCATGCCTTGAACAACTCCCACTAGTCCGTCTGCTGCACTGTACTCATTTAGAGCTGCCTACACTCTGTGTGTGTTTGTGAACTCCAAATGATATCTAAAATTATCATTTATAAGATATATTCTTTAAATTCCAACATTTTTCAGTCTATTATTGTTCTTACGTTTTTCAAATGTCTTTTTAATATTTTTCTTTTATTTTCAATTGCCATTGTTTAGTCACTGCCATGTTGCATCAACCATGCTATGTAATGTATCCTTCCGCTGGATAATGATGTAATATGGGAACAGTCACCCCATATAAAACGCTTCTGAATGTTAATAATGTTTTAGGTATATTTTCACTAATTTTCCAGTGCTGATTTTGTTCCTTGTAATGTTCGTTATCTTTTTAATTAAGTGTTTTTGTGTATGGACTAATTTGTGCCACGCACAAACCCTCTAACGGGCCTGGCTTGGCGATGCTAGTGCCATTGAAATCAGTCGGAATGAGACGCTGAAAGGTGGACGTGTCATTCCACCCCTGATCCTCCACCAGTTTTGTGATCATGATCACTTTTAGTTTTCAATAGTTAAGTTTTCATTTACCGGAGCCATTTTCTTGTATATCACCCTGGGTTTCTCACCACCGCCACGTTCAGGGGCTTAATTTTATATTGTAAGTTCACAGTTAGCCTTACACTATTTTTCCCCCCATCACCAACTAGAGGGGTTTAGGCTCCAGATCCGCTCCAATGGTACTGGCCTTCAGCACAGTCTAGTTATTTTGCTTCTTATCATGAGTAAACTACATAAATTATCCCTGTTATTTATTTAAGTATAGTTGCTCACCCCGTTCCTAGTGATGCTTAGTGTATTTCAATTCTAAAAGTGTTGTGGCGTGGATACTGGCCCGGACAGGTCTCCGAAGAATATATACTTGGAAGGTACTAAAACCAACTGGTAACATAACCTGCCCCGTAGTGGGTGGCCCATCAACCCTGGGATCATCATCGTTATCATCTGAGGGGTTTTCCCGCTGTTTTCTCAATGTACCCTTCCCCACCATCCTTTCCATCTCAGCTCTCCCTACAAGCCAGAATATTCCCTTAACCTTATCACCCACATCCTGTCCATTTCATCTGCCGCGTCACTGTTATCATTTTCCCATTTTCCATTTCCCCAGCACCAGCAGCTTGTCAGATGGCTTTTCCCACCGCGGGGCCTACATCGTCAAATTGTTTTTCTGCAACACACTTTGTGTTTAAAAAATTATTTTGTAGACACTTAAGAAATGTATAATCCTACTGTTTATAATCATTTCACAAAAATTTTTAAAATACTGGCAGTATACGATAGGCCTGTAGTTTTCCCTCTTATTTTTGTCTCCCTTTTGTATACAGGTATGATCTTTGCAACTTTTAATCTGTCAAAGGATAATCATTGCCTGAAACATTTATTTATTAAGGCCCACTTGTGTAAGAGGCAGCAGTATATTATTACTACAAGATTTAATTTTGGGGCTTGATACCCATGGATATCCTCTCTTTTTTTTTTTTTTGGCCAGCTATTGTTTTGGTTATTTCCTTTCTGGTTGTAGCATAGAATACAAATTGTGCCCTATTTCCTACTGAGGAATTATTTTCTATTTGTTTTGCATTTGAACTAGTGTTCTTGGGGTTTAATTGCATTTCAATAAAATCCTCCTTGATTGGCACATTTTCCAATGAAACCTTAACTTCTTAACAATTTCAAAACATGTGCCGTCATCTTGCAAAGCCTTGTTTAACTTTTTCGAAAGTCAGGAAAGTTTTCAGCATAGTTTAAAATTCATATATTGTTTTACGCAGAGAGCCGCAAATAAAATTTTTTGCTTCAATTGATTCCTGTTATTTGTTCACGGTAGGTTTTACTGTTGCTACAGAAACACTTGTAATACTAGTTGCTTCAACAATGTTACAGGACTATGTCAGATGGTGTAAATTATTTTGTTCCTAGAGATTACGTTGCTAAACTATGCAAAATCATGCACTTGTTCCCATAACGGAGTACCCGAAATGATACACGACTTAATTCCTGATATAGAAGCCTTCGTGTAATACACACTGGTATGCACCTGTGCTGAGGGATGCACACAGTCAACAAGCAGACGCAAGGCTAATCCTCTCCCTTCTGACATTGTCATGTTACTGACCGCTGACAATTTGGGTCTGCACAGGATCTTTTGCCCACTGTACCATTATAGTGAGGACTGCTGAATGACATGTTTTGACGGTATGCTAGTTGTTTCTGGAGCTGTTGTCTTTAAAACTGTTGCTGCTATCCTTTAAGCTGTTGCTGTCCTTGGGTTTGTCCTTCGAGCAGCAGATTCTTTAGCTGATTGTGTCTAAGTCATAGTTGGGGCAGGGGTTGTTCAAATAGTTGCAGCTGATGGAGTTTATGACTGCGTACATGTGACATATTCTTTCCAGTAAGTCATAGAAAAACAACTGATGGAAGTCTGGTTACATATTTAACTAAAATATATTTCCTGGTAACTGCCTCATTGCCCCTTATAAGCCACTTGTCAAGTAGCGTATGTGTAGGAGGTTTTCACATTAGTAAGCTTGCATCACAAACTTTTTAAATGTTTTCTTGTGATTTGTTGCTCTTTACTAACCATTTTTCTAATAAAGTGGGTAGGCTATTACTGGTTTGGGAGTCTTTACTCTAGCAAGGTCACAAATTTTGGTGGCAATGAAGGCTTTTCGCTTACTTTTCAGGTGTTGACAGTGCTATGTACGTAAAAATCTGTCAGTTTTACTAATACAAGATACTTTACATTCTGATAGTGCTTGCATAATACTTTGTATCTGCTGTTGGATTAACAACTGCTATGTTCACACAGGATATATCCTCTAGGTCATACCTACGTAGAGTGCTTATGACGACAGGTTGTGCTTCCAGATTTTTGAGGTTATCTTCTAGGACCAGTACAGCCATCATCCCTTTGGCATCTATCAACATAATTTTGCCCTCCTATAATCACTACACTGTCAAAAGATGTTACACTTTTAGAATTTTCTTGAACACATCTCATGAATTCTTGCTGGAGAGCATTTGACTTGTGTAGTCCTTCTGCTCCAATATCTTTTTTCAAAGAGTTAATCAGATAGATGATACCTTTAGCACGAATATCTCCAAGGATCAGCAGACTGCTTTTTTTTTGTCGTGTGTTGACATTGACTTCTACTGCATGTTGCTTTTCTTTGCCAGTACCAGAAGGCTTGGTGAGCATGTTGCTCTCTCGCTGTACTTGGCTATTTATTACACTTTCTTTGTTGTCTGTATTATGTGTGTTCTGTTTTTGTAGGCTAGAGATGTTCTGTGGGGCATAGTTCTGGATGGTGTCGTTTGCATCTGTGGGAGTGCTTGTTCCTTGAAAACATTGGACCAATTTTTTGAAAAGGTAGGTTTAATGTCCTTTTATTTTTATTTTAGTTCACACAAATCTTGTTGCAGCAGTCTGATTACCTCTTTGAGGTACTCACTTTGCTCAAAAGTTCCCCAACTTATTCTTCGTACTTCTTGAATATTTCACTTCTGTCTTCAGAGTCATTTCCACCATTGTTTACTCTTCAGTTTGTACATGCCCATTCCGACTTGTCACATAATTCACATAGCTCACCATTTCAAACTGTTTTTTCACATTTACTGTCATAAGGTACATTTTTTAACTGCTAACAACTACCATGCTTGATAGGCTACTCATTGGCATCACTTTGCATAGACCTGTATCGATCAAGATGTTGAGAATTTCTGAGTCCTGTCAGCCAGAAGTCATATGGAGGGGAAGATAATGACTTGGCACAGCCCATGAAGCAGCAATAGTACACGAGGTGGGGGATCTCAATCACATACTACTTGTTAGGGAACTGTTTTTAAAAGTGTTTTGATTTGTAATAAAATATTAAAAGTACATGAAGCACAAAGCAGCACCTCATGTAAAATAGCTTTAAAAACAATTGAGAAAATTTAGTATTTCAATTTCCTCAATCAAACAAAATAATTGTATTATTTAATTCAGCTTGACTGTGGCGTATTTTGAATATAACATTTTAAAGTTAAGTGTAAACTCTCCGAAATGATGTGTATAGGAATGTAAATCTCAGCAAAAATGTTTGTAGTGTTAATAATAATTACCATATAATATTAATTGAGGTTAAATAATGCAAAATGTATATTATCTACAGTATATTATACAATTTGAATATCAGATGGGCTCAGTTGTGGCACGAAGTCACAAACTGGCAATTCCACTAAGTATCAGCCGTCGGCATTTCGGTGCAATGCAACTGCGCCGTCCTTGCTTGGACCCACAAGCCGCAGTCTCATTCAGTCAGTGAATGATTTTTTGTGTATTAGCTTTGCGTCACAGATGGAAAAGTTTTAGTTAGTAATCCATTCATTTTCAAACAGGTGATTTTCTTTGAAATAAGATATTATCGTAACAACAGATGCCCGAAATAATAAAGAGGAAGGAGGAAGTTACATACAACTCTCTGATACAATGATATGGCTGAAATCACATTTTAGGACCTATGGGAAAAAAGGCAGAAATGCTACTCGCAAGAAGTTTTATGTTGATGATAAAGTGAAGCTGGTGGAGTAGCATACCATTTGATAACAGCAGGAGGCGGAGGACACGTGCGAGAAAGATAATAGAGGAGAGAAAAACACGTGCCTATGAAAACCTCATATTATTTTATGCTGGGATAACTACCAAAGAGATGGTTTGAGAAGGTTGGAAGGGGATTGTTTTGACAACAGTAAGTGAGGCATGTATCACAAAAATAATGGTAATTATTATTTCACTTGCAATTGGGCAACTATCGATGGCAAACCCCTCCTAAATTTCACTACCTCACCGACCTCCTAAGCAGGGAATTAATACCCCTTTCTGTTCATCACCTCAATTTTCTTGCTGTTATTCCCTCTTCCTCTATACTCTACTTTATTAGATACCTACCAGGCAGCCTAACTTACCTCAGCTTCCCTCTCTATTTACCACAATACATGTCATGTACTGTATGTAAATTGTCTTCCAGTAAAAGCAAGCAATACGAGAAAACATTTCTTTTGTTGTACTACCATTTCAGTCTTTCGTTTTTTCTGTAACATTGTCAGGATAAAGAGTGCAGTATTAAAATAACATATTATTACAGCTGAGTAGAGTCATGAATTTGGACCAAAAGTATAAGAAAGATTCAATAATGTTGTAATCAAATACATTAACAGTTAAATAATCCTCATAGAAAGGTTCAAAATATTATTAATACTGCACAATATATGGTAACAGAAATATGCCTAAGTATTTTCGAGAGCAACCACCCAGAGTGCAGTTGGCCAACGCGAGACCATTTCTGCAAGCGGGATGAACTTTATATAGACACATCGGATGACTTTGGGACATACTATACTACTTTAATTTTTCCATAGGCCTAACTGTCTTATGTGAGTACGAAATATTAGTTAAATCTAACGTCGATATTTATTATTCGGAATTTATCGCAAGTAAGTTAAATTTGTTTATTCAGAGTTATAATATATGCGAAAAGTAAGTTTTTGTGATGTCGCAAAGTCACCCCCGCTTACGAAAACTCTAATTACTCATTAAATAAAGAATTAAGTCCCTCTTTGAAAGTTTAAGTAAAATTCGGCAGTTATATCTCGGTTTATGTTATGTTATCAGTAGCGATATACTGCCATATTTGAAGCAAAAATTTCACTGAGTAGAGATACTTGAAGTACAAAAACCACAACGGATTCAAGGCTCTGAACGACTCGATAATACACAGGTCAATTGGTATTACGTAATAAAGTAACTGGGTTATACTTTACCATAAATAACTGCCAGCCCAGTTTCGTGCAGGAACCTCAACCGGCGATGTTTGAACAACCATATCGTCAATACTGTTAGTATTAGCAGGAACGTATACAACAATAAATTCAGACTGTCAAGGCGATGGGTCAGCTGTGCCCTAGCATCAAGCGCAATATCAGTTTCCGCACAACCAACACATTTAAAGAGCAAATACAATAACGTTAAACGAGTTATTTGCAGAGACAACCCCATTTGTGCCATATCAAAGTCAAACATTTCGCAAAGAGTTCATTTTATTCACACGGCTTCACATTTCAGCTTGAAAATGTCACTGACAGTCACATGTTCCAGTACAGATTTTTTGTTTTGGCCATTTATGTAACAAGACGTAGAATGTACACGAAAGCCAAAAAACAGCTTCTATGGCATCGCCTGCTATACTATTAAAATAGCATGTAAAACATATTTGGCTGTTATTTGTGTTTGAGAACCGTCTATGGTGATAACATTAAAGCTCAGTGAAATTTTTTGTATCAATACTATATTTTTCAGAAACGTTTTCATAAAAATATTGGTTGTTCGCTTGGTTCACCATTCTGTCAGTTCTTCTGTAGGTGTTCGTTTTACCGAAATTGTTGTGCTAATTTTCTGTTCGGGTAGAACTGGCAGATGCCAGTTTTTGACCGTAATTGCTGCACTTCCTCATGAGGTAAAGCAGAACTGGCAGCAACAAAAAAAATACCGTCATGTGTGACGTCATACGATATTGCTGGTTCCAAACATATATTCTGAGCCCATGCTAACCAATTACTCAATTTTTTGTCCCTGAGCTATGGCTAAAACATCATTTCATACTTAACTACTGGTTAAATATTAAGAATCACTACTCATCGTGTACCGGAATATTTGCAGTAGCAGTTTGAAGACTCCTAAGTAAGCATGATATCCACTACTCAGTTTGGGTACAAATCAACCCAGGACTCAGAAACACGTCTGTAAAGGAAAGTGGATACTACAGACCACTACCGTCGAGCATTAATGATGTTCTAGCATAATTAGAAACAAACCTCGGTAAACACAAATGGCATATTCCAATTGACTACTCCGGAGGCGAACAGGGTGCGCCCCGAAAACTGAAAATATGCAATAGTCACGTGATTGCCCGCAACGAGTGTGTATTTTTATGCTCCAACAACTGGAACACGCAACATTTACAGTGCAAAATATTTGTGGCAACAAATTACTTGAAACACGAAATTCTTTAACCCTAGGTACTCCAAAGCGGCCAAAACTTAATCCTACGAAATTTGAGAGGTTACTTTACTACAATTTTTCTTCTTGAATAGTTGCGCGGATGACTCCGTCCTACTAACCTTACTATACTTTCAATAACGAACATAGTTATTAAAATAATCACAGTAAGTTTGCATCGCATACACTTATTTGCATTTTTAAAGTTCCGGACAGTTATCTAATTGTGTAATTTCCCCTACAGAAAACATTTTCTTTTGTTTACACAGTCACAGGTCGCCGCCATAATTGCGCTCATTTGCCGCACCATCTCGAGAGACGGTGCGGCAAAAACTGCTCCCGGAGCGCACCCATGGAGTGCAACTCTCAATTGGAATACGAAAATCCGAATACTCCCGATGGGAGTTCCGGTAATTGGATACGCGGAACTCGACCAGTGCGCACCGCAAGCTGTCCAGGGACTTCATTTTAAGTTTCTCGAGAAGACTACCGTAATCTTTCGATTTCGATCCCGAGAGACCACGCCCGAAACGATCGAGAAAGAAAACACTCAAAATTGGTATTCTAAGTGTATGGTCGATAAGTCACCTCTTCACTTCGGCAAAGTTCGGGTTATCGACTTCCCCCTCTAGCATTTTTCTCAAGCATCTTAACTTACAGTTAACAACCAACTATATAAAAATAAATGCTTGAAATTGCTACGAAAAAATTACATGAAAAATTACTTTTGGTCTAAATATTACTCTTGTAAGTTAAATAATTTAATATTTTAGTCGGTAAGAAAGGAACTCGCTGATGTTGGGATTCTTATTAAGTAAAATAAAGAATATTTTCGAAACTATTTGCAAGGAATATTTTGTGCGTAGTGTGTTGGCACTATGTTTCGTTTCAGAACAACTCTCGACATTAATGGCTGCTAGGAACTCGCCAAACAATATTAAATTACAACATTTCGTAGAAAATTTAATAAGCCGATTATGTATATGCGTGTCTTAATAAATAGTCAGAGCTCAAATATACTGCAAGAACAAAAAGTCTGTAAAACCACTGGCGAAATATTTTATTGTTACACTAACATGACAGAAATGGAAAATAATTTTTAAAAATCATAGAAATACCTCTTGAAAATTAATTTACTACTGACTTGTCAATGCTAGAATATAGTGTACATATTATAATACATATTAAAAATTATCGCGTTTTTGTGACGAATCGAACTTCAAAATTATTACTTCGCAGGAACTAGCACCCTAACGCCTCTAACCACAGGGCCACTTTATTTTAAATATTTTTTATTTTAAAAAAATGCTTGATACTATGGCAAGGTTATCGCCCCGCCACTGCACCAAACATTCCCCCCTTTAAGTGAGTCTATGTCATATAATCCCCAGTGACTTTTTGCTTCGTGTAAGTGACGTAATTGGACTTCGGCGTGTGGCAGACAGACAAGCCGTACACAAACACCCAGTCCTGAACCCGAGGAAGTGACTGTAAATGTCACCTCCCCAGCCGGGAATAGAACCCGGGAACCTTGACCCAGTAGCCAGGAGCGCTAACCACTGAGCCAAGCAGTCGGACGTTATCACTTCAAAATAAGCGAACTCATAATGATCTACAACTTAAAATAGTACTTGAATTGCGTAAAATACTTAAGAGTTTGCACAGTTTTAGCACTTCGAATATTATTTAAGCTACAGTAACATTCATTGCTGACATCGGTAAGATATTGCTATATTTAAGTTAAAATGTGCATGTCGTAATTTGCTCTTTTACAGGCATTACAGTATCATAAAAATACAACTTAAAATTAATTCGGTTATTACTTTGGAATATTGAAATCTATTCTACTATAATAAGCTTAATAAAAAAAATACGAACTCTGAGAAGATTTGAACCGAGACATAACCAACTCTAGGTTACAAAGCCAAAATGCTAACCACACACTTATCTGTGCACATGTTATTTAAAGACTAAAATAGCTATAATATTAACAAACGTAACAGAAGATTTATGTTAATTTTTTTTAATTTGTGTACGTGCTATGGAAGTGTTTAATTATGTTTAATAAGTGGGCATGTGAAAAGTATTATGCATATAATATTTACACGCATCAAGCCACCCTCCTCGTCCTCAATGTGGTTTATAATAAGTGAGATTTATTTATTTATTTATTTATTTATCTTTGCCACCTGTTTATCTCAATTTGAGTAGATAAATCTACTCGGGGATGTAGGTGTTGTCGACTGTATACATACACATATTACAATTATAATCAAATTAACAAAGACTAAGTCATATGACAATAAGAATAATAGTTAACATGGATAAAATATGAGACAAACACATGATAACATAATCAGTCATTCAAGTACTCATTGACAGAATAATAGTTCTTTTCTATTAAAAATTTTTTTAATTTATTTTCTATATTTATCGGACACACACTATATGCATTTTTAATATCAGAAGGCAACTTATTGAAAATTTTTATTGACATATAATTTAATTTTTTTTGATAAACGGTTAAATTAGAAACCGGATAATGCATATTACTACAATTTCTAGTATTATGATTGTATAATTCCAAATTAGTAGCTTTTTTAAAGCTAATCCAATTATTTTTTACAAAAAATAATAAAGAATAAATATATAAACCTGGTGATACTGAGTTAATACTCTTTGTCGCACTTCAAACTATGACTTTAACGAAACACTAATGTTATTACATCAAGCACGACGTTTAGAGAGCGGAGATTCTTAAATACTGTGCCGATCTATAATAAACGCAACCTTCACATTTCCGTCAGCCATGTTTGTTAACTAGTCTTCCCGATCATGAAACAGATGTCGACAGCACAGTAGCACTCGAAACATTTAGATCGTTGATAAACGACAATCAAAAGCTTTCGAGACACCATTTCTTACTTAGAATTACAAACTTCCCAAATATGATCGGAATCGAAACTTCACGATCGTAAACTTCGTGCCGAGAAACTTAGAATAAACCCCCAGAGCGGGTAATGGAATACGCCAAAAGGCAGATGACGTCGACAGTGCTTCAGCCGTTTTCGTGCCTCGGCACTGCAGGTATGTTATGGACAAGTCTCAATAACCAATCACAAAGTAATGCACATGGTGCAGGACAGTGCAACTCGGACTTATAACCAAGGTATATTTACACACGAGGGAACACAGTGCAAGTAGGAATGCATTTATGTAAATGCACATTGTCATGCATAAGTAATGTATAATGTAGTCTATATGATAGTATCAAATTCTGAATCCTAATAAGTACTTATTACAGTAGATTCTAAGGATATTTTAAATTTTGGTGCAATAACTGTTGCTCTAAGAGAAAATGTGTATGATAATTTGTATAACATGTATAACACTGGAATGTGAATGTTTTGGTGTGATACCGCCAAGGCCTTTTTATTCGCTCCACACTTAACATAGTGTATATCAGTGCAGTGTACATGTAGTGCAGCCTAGCGCAATCGAGTGCGACCACCCCGAACGCAACCCGACACCGGATCAGCACGCCACCCTAAAGGCCTTTTGCCACGATGGAATTTTCCTTGGAATATTCCATGGAATCTAGCATGGCCACCCGCGTGGACGATTCTGAGGAAGGTATAGCAGAGCTGTGGCCGTTTTCATGGATGTTTTTGTAATCGGCCGCGTGCAATTTTCTGTGGAGGGCTTGCTACAAGATGAAAATATTAGCCAATCATAAGCGAATGTTCCTGCGTACTAGTTCAGGCAATGTTTTGAAAACATAAACAAAGATTTTTTCGGTAGAAGCAAATACAATATTATGCAAAAATATGTTTAAAAAATACGTGTTTACTGGACACAAAAAGTATAACTATTATCTAACAAATATACGCAAAGCAGTTTGCGAACACCTCCTGGGACGTCTTGTGAGGGTTGTAATACAAAACTCGTTTTTCTAAGAGAGGTGTATTTTGTTCCTGTCTGTAATCAGAATAATACATTTTAAATGATTGGATTATATCACTTTCCGAAAAAAAGCAATACAATGACGTCGTGAACATAGCACATAATGTCCATTGTTTTGTTAGTAAAGGATTGGTACATAACCTAAACTGCCTTGGATTGTGTTTATAGCAGAGTCGGGAGTAGCGTATCTCGATAAGTAGGCCAAGTTACAGAGTAAAATTTGCTTTATGAAAATATATCGTATTAAACCAGAATGTTTTCCTCCCCAGTTATTTTGCCCCAGAAATGTATTTAGATGTTCACCAAGCTACACAGTCTATGGCAAGTGTAGGCCGATACTTTCAATACCTGAACTTCCTTCCCCATGACGATGACACTGCCATTATGTCATAGTTATTATAATAACTAAATATTTTAACTTGCAATTGTGTAACAACCCAGTGGCAAACTATAACATCTACCTAAATTACCTAACAAACCCATCATAAACTTTCCAACCCTTCTCGTCCTCAGCTCTTCCAAAATCAAATTACACTTCCTCACTGACCTAAGCATAGACTGCCTACCCTACTCTGTTCTGCAGCTCATCTTCTGACAATTATTTCCTCCTAAATAATCTGCTTTTGTTAATAGGCAGCCTAACTTAACCCAACTTCCCCCTCTGTTCACCACCTTGTACATCCTGACCAACTGTTCCAAATTTCTCTTTTCCTTCAATGAGTTTCACCCCAGTTTCTTCAACATGACTGATTTCCGAAAGTTCCCTGTGTCTTCACCTGCCTGCTCTTGCCTTTCGTCTTTCTTCAACTTTGTTGTTCGTGTTTGTACTGCCTCCAGCTCCTGCAAGTCCAATTCCATATACAAGTACCACTATGCAGCTGCATACTCAAATATTGGTAGTAATTGCAAAATATATTTTTTTTCACTGCACTATTAACTCCCTTCAATACCCTTCCCAGCATTCCTAGAGTACTTCTCCTTTCAGACACCGCTCACTCTGCCTTATTCACCCTGCATCACTCTGTATTATTATGCCTAGGTACTTGTATTCTGGAGCATCCTATAACTCCTTTCCTTTCTCATTTGTATGTCTGTACTCCCTATCCTCTTCCTCGTAAACCTAGCAGTCTATGACTTTCTTACATTTGTTTTTCATTTTTCTTTATTCAGTCCACACACACAACAATAAATTTTACACTCGCAATCAGGCTAATGACTGGTGGGAAGCAAATTTCTCCCCATCCCCACAGCACCAATCCTCCAGTCCCTTCCTAAACCTTCCAACCTCCCTCACTGTCACCAACTCCTCCCGCAGTGCATTCCATCTCCTCGTTGTTGTTTCCTTTTCCCTTAAAAGTTCCCTTAGCTTGCAGACTAACCAGTGCCGGATTAACGTATAGGTGCACCCGGCGGCCGCCGGGGGCCTCGCATGTCAGAGGGCCCCCCATAAATTAGTAGAGAAAACCTAGAAATATATTGTTTTGTGTGACAACACAGAATCACAAAAAAATATCAATTCCCGCTTTGGCTTGAGTAAGAAATTATTAAGTTATATGTTACATCTTATGAACATATTTTCATTGTTATTAATTCATACATTACAAACTAGAAAACCAATCTATAGAAACTGAATCAAGAAGCTAGCTGGGGAAAGATGGTGCAGGTGCACTGCACACATCCTTTTGGCAGCACTTTAAGCCATGTATGTTTTACCTACCGATGAATCGATATACTGAGTAGGGAAACAAGCAGTCTGTGCTATGAGAGTAAGAGAAAGTTTGTTTTCTATGTTATTACTTCAAAAAATTGGCGTTTCGTGAAATGCATGTATGTAACAGTAAGCGATTTTTGTCTCTGTACTTAGCATGAGAAATTTAGCTATAGCTAAATCTATAGGATGTCAACCAAAAGGCTACACTATTATTTTGACTTCTTTCAATCCCTGTATAACTTATTTACATCAATTAGCAGATGGAACATTTTGTTATCCGCAATGACTGACTGGAGTAAAAAGCTAAAATCAATCTCCAACACTAGATGGTAAGCTAGGGCAGATGCTGTAGGCCTATTAGCGATGAGTGAAAGATATCAAGTGATTGAGTCAGTATTGGATGTGATTAGAAATGATACTGAGCAGTCTGCTGATAATAAATTAAAAACTGCTGGTTTGAAGAAGTGCATGGAAAGATTTGAGACTGTGTTCTTCACTCATTTTTGGAATGATATCTTGGGAAGTATCAACAATGTCAACAAAGTTATTCAAAAACCTACTCTTACTCCAATCTTTAAAATCACATATTAAACAGAAATGATCCAGTTTCCACAGCCACGAAAGTTACGCTTTGATATCAACTGAAAACACCAATAGCAAGAATTCAGAAGATTGAACTGATAGACGCTGCACTCGACTTACTTCTTTCGACGACAGCAGAAACTCAGATACTATTTTCAAAGGAAGAAATAAACTTAGAGTTGAAATTTACCTGGAGGATTTGATTGATCTCCAAGAAGAGCAACTGAAACTTTTTTGTGAAGATTTCGCTTCTGTATACAAGAATGTCTACATTTTAACATTAGTCATGCAGAAAATAAAGACAATTTGCAGCTTGTACACCTTTACAAGGGTTCCGATTGTGATTGTGCAAATTCTCACAAAGCAGAAGGGGAAAAGTTATTGCAATGTGCGAAAAAGATTTGGAAGAAGGTGAGGATGTTGGGTATTGATCTACCCCTCAAAGAAGCTGAATTTACAAGCCATCTATCAACATATGTATGAAAATTGATTGTTGCCAGCATTTCTGAATGTGTAAATTTCTCTGAGAATGTTTTTTTTTATCAATGATGGTAGCAAATGCTTCGGGTGAATGATCATTTTCTAAACTGAAGATTATTCGAATATTAAAATTAAAAGAAGTGCTATGCAACAGGGACGATTGAACAGTTTGAGAATTCTCAGTATCGAATGTGATTACTTAGAGCACTAGACTTTAGTGATGTCATCAAAGACTTTGCACAAAAAAATTTAAAGAAGTCTGTGAAAATTACATTCTACAATTTTTACATAGTGTAAACAATATTGATAGATATTAAGTGCAAGAGGTTAATAACTTTGAAGTAGACATTAATATTTATTTTAGGAGTAAGCGAACTTGATTTTGAAGTTCATTTTTTCATTGCCACTTTTTTCATTATTGAAATAAAAAATTGATTTTATTTCATTATAAATTTTGTTTGTGGAACATGATTTTTCTGACTTTTGGTACCCTAATTCGAGTAAACTCCTTTTTATTGATTTCAATTTAACTTCAGAAATTAATCAGTCGCAGCTCGCATCATTTAAACACTATTATAGGCCTATTTACTGCTGTGTGTATAGATGTTATCAACATTTTAATAACAGTCCTGTTAACTTTAAAATGTAAGACTTGCAGAGAAAAAATGTGTTTTCATTGAAAAAATTTTGGAATTGTATTTTTGTGTTATGGGAACAAAAACTTAAGTTAAAGTAGCACAATTTATTATGTGTTAGTGTAAAGATAAAGTCTAGTAGAAAATATTACAAATTCCTCCTGCTGTTTATTCAAAATTTCGGTTTAAAAAACTCTGAAAATTGCACCATTTTGCACCTTATAATACAAATTTTTCCAGTGGAGGACCCCCGGACAACTCCCCCTTCTAAGTTTGGGGTAAGTGAACTCCTAAAAAAGGGCCTCTTTTCTGGATAATGCCAGGGGCCTCGCAGAGGTTTCATACGGGTCTGAGACTAACCACCTCATTCCTCCTCCTGGTTCATCACCTTATACAACCTGACCAGTCTTCCCATTATCCTCCTGTCCCTCATCTGTTTCCATCCCGAGTAAGGCTTAGAAAGTTCCCTTCCTCCTCACCAACCTGACCCTGCCTTTTCAACTTATTCATCACCCATCTCACTGCCCTTCTCTGCACCTTCTCCAGCACTTGTACCTCCACCTCCATGTACGAATCCCACTCTGCAACAGCATATTCCAATACTGGTCTAACTATTGTGCAATTTGCCTTTCCCTTCACTTCAACACTAACTCCATTCAACACCTTTCCCAGCAGCCCTAAAGCCCTTCTTCCCTTCTTAATCACTCTGGCCACTTGCTTTGTCCCCCTTAGATCATGCTGTATCACAACCCCTTGATACTTTTATTCTGTGGTTTCCTCGATTTCCTGCCCATCTCATCTGTATACCTCTCTACTCACCACTGTCTTCCTATCAGTCATCCTGCAACTCGTTCCCTCCACCTACAAACCTACCTTACACTAGTTTTTGGAGGTCAGATGTATTTAAAAATTTCAGCAGGTTATGGTTTATATTTGTATTATCACACTGATAGGTACAACATTGGTAGTGTAACGTCACCCTACATGACAAATTGTCTGAAAGTACAATACACATTTAAGTAAATGGCACTGAAGAAGGTAATTTTTGGAAAAGGTATGGGAATGGTAGTTTATTTTTATTAGTATTACTTTATTCTTGATTTTTACACTGACCTCAAGATTTCTGAAATTGTTTGATTAATACAATATGAAGACACATACTTTATGAAAATGGCAGGTATACGCTTTATAAAACTGCAGACTGTAGTAGATTTCTTCAGTGTTGATAGACATTTGGTTTTCAAGCAGGAATACGCATTTGACTGGCCAGCGTGCTCAATGATATAAAGCCCAAAAAATAAGCTGTGAACCATAGCTTCATGTAAGATAAAACATACAGTCGAGGTATGAACACTATCATATTATTTCAGGAACTGTGTAAATTTATAGTGTAAAACAACTTATTCATCAAATAATACAACTAGTGCTTAACAATAACCTAATGTTGGAGGCTCGTAGAGCTGTGTAGGAATGTAAATTCTTTTCTAAGCAAACTATCAAATTAGGTTTACAGAGTAGGCCTAATCATAACAACTACAAAAAATTATACTGTAGTGTTGTAAAACCAAACACTGAGACAGAAGTAAGTAATTCTCAATGTCTCTCTATTATTACTTTGCATTAAAAAGTTTATATACAATACATTATGAGCTGAGACAGTTTCATTATTTATTTTCAGTAAAATCAGTTTGAATGCTAACTAAAACCACGCATAAAAATCCTAATAAAAACCCAGGAAAAACTTATAAAAATGTATACGAACAGTGATACTTCAACCTGTGTGTACATACCATGATCGCATAGGCTTACCAATCAATAGGCCTACATTTTACTTCCATATAGGCATTTGTTAAAAATCTAATAGAATAAAGTTTTAAGTGTACTTGACGGGGATGAGGGTGGAGGAGATGGTGAATTATGAAAAGTACTGGCGTGCTCTAAGAGCATTCCCGACTAGGCACCAAGCGGTTAGCAGAGAACCGGCACCCAGGTGTTATGAGTGGAGTAGTCTTAGGGTCGCGTGGCCGACGGCCGGCTTCAAAACTCTCCTCGTCCTCGGCCGTTATACTTATGTCCGGGGAGTGCAGTGGCCCTCCCCATGCTCATATACACTCATAAACAAAGCACTTGTCAGGGATTACGGGCACCTGTACACCCATATGAAAACACGGGGTCGGGTTGTAGGGTGCCGTGCCCTTAAGCGCTGTGAAGCGGCGAAGTCAATAAATAACACAAAAATGTAGGCAAGGCGTTATTAATAACTCACATCGTTCTCATAATGCACAATGCAACGCTGGCGATGTTGAAAGTGGTCCCGGACCTTGCCAGTCCGGTAGGCGAAGCACGGCAAAAATCCCACGTGGTGGGAATAGAGAAATTAAAGGATTATATGCACCTGGGTGCGAAACGAGTCGCCAGGAGTGAGGGGTTAACCATAGGCACTGAAGTTACGTTAGATTTAAGGTTCCAGAAAGCAAAAAATAACTATTGCTGTGAAAATAATTAGACAAAAGAGATGTTGGTGCCCGGGCGACCGGAGCCAAACCGCCTCGACACACTGAGGAAGCCTTGGTGGGCTTAGGGCGACCACACCGCCGAGCGTGCCAAAACTTCTTAACACACTAAAACACGTACCAACATACAAACAAAAGCACTTTAAAATTGAATAAAAATTATACTTGTTGATTAGTGTCCAAACGATTGTTTGGAATGTTCATATTTATACTTTGAAGAATTTGGGTCAAACAATATTTTACGTGACATGAATTTAAATTATGTTATGAACAAAGAATTACTTTAATATGATTAAATGAAAAATCTAGAGAGCAATGTTGTTTTTAAAAAGAGCACTTTCATAATTATAAGATTTAAAGAAATTACGCGGCCGAGTTTGCAGGTTGGTCGAGTCCATCTTGGCGTTAGGCGCATGGGTGTATTTACCTGAATTTGTGGTTAGACCCGACAAGTCTTTCTAAGGTGCTGATGTTAGGGAAACAGGGTTACCCCTGGCCTTTTACGTTACTTTATTACACGGTACAATTGCCCCCGTTGCCCTCACTTACACACAACACTCGCACTGAAAGTTAGGGGTTCACTGCATGTTTGCTGCATTTTGCTTTAATGGGGCATATTCCCAGACATGGCTCGTGATCAGGGGATTTTTATCTACATCTAGACGTTGCGTTTGACTGTCGGGTTGGCATCGGGACGCCGTGGCCTCTTGGGACCACGCTGTCGAGCGCGTTCTCACATGCGCCAGCAGTACTGCTTGCCAGGTGTGTTCCCTCGGTGCTTGGTGTGCACAACGGGCTGTTCCGATGGCGCGTGGCTTGGTCCGCGTCAAACAGCCCCCCTTCTGGAGCCCGTCTGTGCACCACGACGTCCACTGTCTCTTACCTGCAAGAGGGGTGGCTCTTCGGGCCCGTCGGCCACGGTCGAAGTCTGTAGCGCCGCTGCTGGGTTGTCGGGGAGCGTGTTTCCGTTGGTCTGACCGGGGCTTTGCGCCACCCTCTCGCCCACGCAGGTGGGGCACTCGGGGCGCACCCCGCGGTGCAGGCTCGCGGAGTGGCGAGAAGGCCGATGGCCTCCGCTGTCTGTCCAGGTTGGCCTGTCATCAGCAACCTGAGGCGATAGTTGCGTAGGCCCGGGACCTGTGTCCAGGCCGGCTGCAGCGGGGAGGGGCGGTGTGTCCAGCTGTCCGTCCTCCTCGTGGGTTCGCGTCGTCCAGGTGTTGCCCATGAAGCATGGTGCGTTGTCCAAAGCATGGGGCCAGAGGATGTCCGCTCGCCATCTCCCCCGGTGGCGGACCGAGGTTTGAAGCAACTGTTCCTCTTGGGGCCCTCATATGTCGCGGTGGTCCCGTAACAGTCACCCCTGGGGCGTTACCGTGGATGTGACAGTCGGGCCCGCTACTCGGCGACGTCCCGATGCGGAGCGCTGGGGTGTGTGCACGGATGGTGGTGGTGTCTCCTTTCCCCTCTGTATCTGCTGGCCTTGTTACTTCAGATTCTGGGGAGTGTGACGACCCTCCCTCTTGGTGGATGGCCGGTCTTTCCCGGTTACCAGGTTCGAGGGCCACTGGACCCGGTGGGCTGTCTGTGAAAAGACGCCTGATACACCTGGAGGGTGTCGCTTCCCCTGCTCATGGTGTCACCTCACCCAGCGCTTTTCTCTCTCCTGGTTGTCGCCCTTCTGGAGTTGTGGGGGTCTCTGCTACCGTGTCGCTCTGTGCCAGTCACAGATCATCCGTTGAACCTTCACCACTCTACCACTATACCTCTTCCGCGTCATATCAGATAGCTAGTTGGTCCATACGCATGAACCACGTTGTGCGGTCCGCTCCATTTATGTGCGAACCCCGCATAGTACTTCTTGCCCCCGGCTGACAGTGGATGAGTCTTTGCGTATACTCTCTGGCCTGGGTGCAAGACTATCGGTGGTCGGTTGGTGTGTTTTAGCCACTGACTCATATAGCGTTGGTGGTTTTCCAGCTTCCCGATGTTGTGTTGCTCTCCTGCTTATCCTGCTGTCTTCGTCCCCTGGCTCTTCATCCCTTGGGATGCAGTGATTTTCTCCCTGTAGCTACAGGTTACTACCTAACAGGGCAGCGGCAGGTGTTTGGCCGGTTGCTGCGTTCACCCGGCAACAGAGTGTGAAGAGTGCGGCCGGCAGATTTTCCACCCAACTCTCATGCTTCCACCCCACACGGATGTGCAGTTGCGTTTTCAGCTCTTGATTCCGCCATTCCGTGGGGTTGGCACATGGGTGGTAAATGGCTGTAGTATGGTGATACACGCCTCACTTCTCGCAAGCATCTCTCCACATCCTGCCAGTGAATTGGGAGCCATTGTCCATTAGCAGGACCTTTGGGTACCCCCCCGTGCGTGCGTAGAATTTAGCATTCAAAGTTCTGACCAGTTTTTTGACTCGTGTGCTCGCCATCGCGTAAGCCTCCGTCCACCACAAGAACAAATCGGTGACCACCAAATGAACCTCTTTCTGCCTATTGTTCTGAAGTAGGGTCCCATGATGTCAAGGACCACAGTCTCAAACTGTCTAGTGGGTATGCAGGGTTGCTGCTTTAGTTGGCCATCAGGGCATCTTGACTTATAGCGATTACAGACATCAAACTGTCGCATGTATTGTCTCGTCACGCGGTTCACCCCGGGCCAGTAGAATAGTTTCGCGATCTTCCGCTGTGTTTGGTGTGCCCCTGGGTGGCCGGCGAACTGGCTGTCGTGTGCAAGCCATAATACTCTCACTCGCTCACTCTCAGGTACAAACAGCTTCCATGGTCCCTCATGGGAAGGGGCGGCTCTCTACTCACCCGTCTACCACCCTCCAGTGGTATACTGTCCCATTCTCGCACTCTGCGTGCTTCTGCTGGCACTGTGGGCAGCCCGTGATGTGCCTCTACCACGCGTTCGTGTATCGTGTTGATGTTCTCCTGGTGCTTCTCTGCAGTGAGTTGGTACAACTGCGCCGCCTACCGTCGTGGGTGTTCCGGTGGTAGCATTTCCTCCCAGTCGCTTTCATCATGCCCTATGACATCAGGGCAGGGGGATCGCGATAGTAACTCGGTCAGCTGATTTTCTTGACCAGCCATGTGTTCGGCTTTGTAGTCGCATGATTGCAGGGCCATTG
Organism: Medauroidea extradentata; assembly: GCA_003012365.1. Lineage (NCBI taxonomy): Eukaryota > Metazoa > Arthropoda > Insecta > Phasmatodea > Phasmatidae > Medauroidea > Medauroidea extradentata. The sequence continues at coordinate 49,210 of PNEQ01026874.1, forward strand.
ACCACCTTGCTAGCTTGCTGCGCACGTCTCACATTGTTTATAACCAGACTAGGCACCGATTGTCGGTATGTAGCATGAACCGCTGGTATTCCAAATAAGCGTGGTAGCACTTCATTGTCCATACTACTGCGAGGCATTCTTGTTCGTTCACCTGATAGCATCCCTCAGTTGGGCCGAATTTCGTGCTTGTGTAGTCTATCACGCGCCGCTCTCCTCGTTCACCGTACTGATACAGAACTGCGCCTATTCCTTCCTGGCTCGCGTCAGTTTGTAGATACAGTGTGCATTGGCAGTCGTAGTGTGCCAGTGTCCCACACTGTGCGAACTTCTGTTTGACCTCCTGGAACACCTCATCTGCTTCGGAAGTCCAGACATATCGTTTCTGGGGTGACAGTAGTGCGGTTAGGGGTGCAGTGATTGTCGCGAAGCGTTGTATGTGCTCCCTCAGCCAATTAATGAGCCCGAAAAACTTACGCAGCTGCTTGCGGGTGGTGGGCGGTTGGTGTTCAATGATTAGACGAAGATGTTCGAGGTTACCTTTCACCCCTTCCTCACTCACTATGTGCCCCAGAAATTCTACCTCCCCCTTGCCGAATTGGCACTACTTAATGGCGCACGTTAAGCCATTGATGGCGAGTCACTCTAGTACGAGTGACAGGTGTGTGAGATGTTCTTCCCACGTCCTCGACCAAATGAGTACATCGTCCAGATAGGCCAAGGTAAATTCGCAAGACAGAACTTCCAGGACCTGGACCATCATGGTCTGGAATGTTGCGGGAGCGCCTTGCAATCCGAACTGCATGGCGCAAAACTGATTCTGGCTTTCGTCGGGGGCCGTGAACACCGTCTTTTCCCTGTCGCTCTGGCGCACTGGCACTTGCCAGTAGCTGCTGCGCAAGTCAAGTGTGGTGAATATTGAGGCGTGGCCAATGGTGTTAAGGGGTTAAGGGCGCTCTTCCTGCTAATATATGGTTAACACGGTGCATGTCCACACAAAAACATAGTGTGCCGTCTTTCTTAGGCACTAACGTGATGGGCGAATTGTAACGACTGTTCGCCGGCTCTATTGCACCATTTGCAAGCATTTCCTGGATTTGTTTCATTATGTGCTTTGCCTGATGGGGTAAATAGCTCCTAAGGGGCGTATATATAGGTCGGTGTGTATTGAGCTGAATTTGATATTTCGTCAATGCTGTGCGCCTCAGCTTGTTACCATCAGCGAACCTCTCACGCCTCTCATCTAGCAGGCGTTGGAAGGCAGCCTGGTGCACATGCGGTACGCTATTGGAAATGTAGCTCAACTGTACTGCAGGTGGTGGGTCGCCGGTTCGGTGCCTGGTACCATAGGCCGTGCGGCGCTCGGTCGTGCCAAAGTTTATCTGTCGTGCGGCAGTCTCTACTACCATGTTTCGTTCCATGATCCAAGGTAGGCCCAATATGACATCCTCCCTTAGCTCCGGTGTGACTACTGCAGTTGTGGTTGTCTTAAGGTCATGTATTCGCACTGTGACTGTGGTTTGGCCGATGGTCACACACTTCCCATTCTGGGTGGCCAGTTGTACAGCCTGATTTACAGGTTCAACAGTTCGGTTTGTAACAAATTCGGGTCGGACAAAATTATGTGAGGCTGCTGTATCAACAACGGGGTAGCAGTGTAGATTATTGATATTAAACAGTATTTTCAAGGACGGGTGGTGTTTACTATAGATCTGATTGGGCAAGGCTGATTGTGGTGTAGGTTCAGGTTTTTCTACATTTGACTGTGGGTTGCCGGTAGTGTCGGGTCCCGTGACACCTACTGGCCATTTCCTGGTGGATGGCTACCAACATTGTCATTTCGCCTGTCCCGTGAAGGTGCGTTAGGGCAATCATTGTGCCAATGCATTTGGCGGTCGTCACAGTACCGGCATGGGTACTGTAGCGGTTGGCTATAGTCCGGTTGGAGTGGACGGCTGTGTACATGGTTGTCAACACTCTTAGGAGAAAGGTTGTCACTCTCATACCTGGTATTTCTCCTGCATTGCCGTGTGGCGTCACCTGTTGTTGTGTTGCCTGCCATGATGGTTGGCAGAGCACTCCTGTCCATGTGGCTGACAGCTACTGGCCGCTGTGGTCGCTGTGTTGTCGGGTGGAGCGCCTGGCGGTCGAACAGCCTTGCTACTCTGATAAATTCACTCGGACTGAAGTGTAGCAATGGCACCAATGAAGCACGGAACTCGGGTCTTGCTGTTTCAGTAATTGCAGCGAGTACTTGTCGGTCCGTCAGGTGTGTTCGGGATTTGCGGAGCATGTAGTACTTCTGGGACACGAACACTGATAGAGGAAAGTTCTACTGTGTCTCTAGTGCTAAGCGGCTTTGGGCTTGCAGTGACCATTCGTCTCCCCATATTGCGCTATGAATAAGCTATGGAATTCATGCCATTGCATCCCGTATCGCGTCGTGTTGCACCACCATTTCCCTGCGTGGCCCACCAGTTGCCTACCCACGCACTGTGTGCATTCGTTTGGTCCTACGCCATACATCTGGAGTCGTTTAGTGCAGTCTGCTACCTAGTCGGCGGAGTCCTCGCTCGGTAATCCAGCGAACGTGGGCAGCGACTGGATGTGCAGGGGAGTACTCGTGATGACTGGCACAACTGCCCCTGGGTTTGTTTCCCGTGGTGTGCCCGCAGAGCTTGTCGGGCTCGTGACAGTGGGTGGAAGCGTGGTGTTCTATATCACCGCAACGGTAGTTGGCGGCGCTAGCACAGGTGTTAGTGGCGTTGGGGTCCCAACAACAGGGGGACAGTCTGTCCCATGACCGAGAAGGTTTACAGTAGGTGACAGCTAGGTAGACATAACATTTTATGCCCGCTCGTACTACAGTGTCCAGTTCCTCTGCAACTAAGCATTCTGGATGTGTGTTGATTCCACTGAATTTACTGGTGAAAGGGGGAATGCCCCATCTCGCGACACCGCGGACGATTACGACTTCCCGTGGTTACGATAGAGGTCGTGTCACAGTTCTCCTGGTTGACAGTATTGTCCGCGCACGTACCGGCCTTGATAATATTGGCGGTGTCACACTGGTCGCTCCGGAACGGTACCATTAGCATCCAGACGGCCTCTGTGGCAGAGACGCAACTCTCATGGTATATCCGGGCGCAAATTTCACACTGCACGGTGCACGGTCCATGGTGTCTGCACATCATGCTGTCACACGCATTCACTTTGTAACCTTCACGCTTTGTTGTTGTTCTCCAGTAGTCCTGTTGCGTGGTGCATGAACACATGGCAGTGGGCACAACGTGACTCCATTTGTTCGGGTCTGGCAGTAATTTCCCACAGTATGTGAACGTTTGTGCGGTCGTGCCATCGGGCTTTATCCGCAGCAGTTCCTCGCGGAAGTCGCGGAAGTGATCTTGTGGTTTCCAGCTCGGGTTTACCGTCTTTATGCAGGACTTTTGTTATACCGGATTTTCTGGTATTTGTCTAAGATAGTCATTGCAAACGTGGGCGATGGTATCTTTTTTGCCACAGTATGTTATGGCGCGGTAGTGCGGTAAGGCGTGGTTTCACGGTAGCGGAAGCGTGGTGCAATGGTCAGCTGTTGTTCTGCAAGGTCACCGGTCTCGGCGTGGCAGTCTCCCTAGCGCGGCGAGGGAGGGGAGGTATCCTCGGCGATCGATATTCTAGGAGGAGGGGGTGGTTGTCTTTGAGCGCGCTCTGCCTCCCTCCTAGCCAGCGGCGTAGGGGGTGAGGGGGTGAATGTTGGAATGTTGGTGCAAAATGGCCGCCTTCGGGCACCCTTCCCTCCGCATCACGTACAATGGCGACCACGTGGCCATGACGTGCCAGAAATGTCCCATTTACATGCACTGTTCACTTCACAAATGTCCCTTTTGCTCGAATTGACTCCCGCTGATTGTAGCTTGATTTGACGGTGCAAACTGAAGCCCTTAGTTGCGACGCCACTTGACGGGGATGAGGGTGGAGGAGATGGTGAATTAAGAAAAGTACTGGCATGCTCTAAGAGCGTTCCCGACTAGTCGCCAGCCAGTTAGCAGAGAACTGGCACTCAGATGTTACGAGTGGAGTAGTCTCAGGGTCGCGTGGCTGACAGCCGGCTTCAAAACTCCCCTCGTCCTCCGTCGTTATACGTAAGTTCGGGGATTGTGGTGGCCCTCCCCGCGCTCATATATACACACAAACAAAGCACTCGACAAGGATTTCGGGCACCTGTAAACCTATATGAAAACACGTGGTCGGAATGTAGGGTCCCGTGCCCTTAAGCGCTGTGAAGCAGCGAAATCAATAAATAACAAAAATATAGGCAAGGCGTTATTATTAACTCACATAGTTCTCCAGTACACAATGCAATGCTGGCGATGTTGAAAGCGGTCCCGGACCTTGCCCGTCTGGTAGGCGAAGCGCAGGAAAAATCCCACGTGGTGCGAATAGAGAAATTAAAGTATTATAAGCCCCTGAGCGCGAAACGAGTCGACAGGGGTGAGTGGTTAACCCGGGTACTGAAGTTACGTTAGATTTAAGATTCCAGAAAGCAAAAAATAACTATTGCTGTGAAAATGATTAGACAAAAGAGATGCTGGTGCCTGGGCGACCGGAGCCAAACCGTCTCGACATGCCACCAGTAGTCAACTGAGGAAGCCTTGGTGGGCTCAGGGCGACCACGCCGCTGAGCACGCTAAAACTTCTTAACACATTAAAACACGTACAAACATACAAACAAAAGCACTTAAAATTGAATAAAAATTATACTTGTTGATTAGTGTCCAAAAGATTGTTTGGAATGTTCATATTTATATTTTGAAGAATTAGGGTCAAACAATATTTTACGTGACATGAATTGAAATTACATTAAGAACAGAGAATTACTTTAATATGATTAAATGAAAAATCTAGAGACCAATGTTATTTTTAAAAAGAGCACTTTAACAATTGTAAGATTTAAAGAAATTATGCTGCAGTGTTTGCAGGTTGGTCGAGTCCATCTTGACGTTAGGTGCCTGGTTGTATTTACCTGAATTCTAGGTTAGACACGACAAGTCTTTCAAGGTTGCTGATGTTAGGGAAACAAGGTTACCCCTGGCCTTTTATGTTCCTTTATTACACGGTAAAAGTGTCCCCGTTGCCCTCACTTACACACAACAATCGCACTGAAACTTAGGGGTTCACGACATGTTTGCTGTGTTTAGCTTTAAGGGTTCATATTCCTAGCAATAGCTCATGATTAGGGGTTTTTATCTACATCTGGACGTTGCATTTGACTGCGGGAGTGGCGTCGGGACGCCGTGGTGTCTTGGGACCATGCTGTTGGGTGTGTTCTTATATGCACCCTCACTACTGCTTGCCAGGTGTGTTCCGTCGGTGTGTGGTGCACACGACAGGCTGTTCCGAGGGCGTGCAGCTTGGTCCGCGTCAGTACTATACATTTTTTTTAATTACTGTCTCAATCCAAGATTTCTCAAGAACAGCACAGTTTTTGCGGTTATTATAGTTAAACACAATACTTTTAAATATACGCCCTGATATTTTTACTGTAGCAACATTTACTTTCTTACAAAAACCTACGCAGAATAATAAACTAGCGTACAACATACAGGTCTTGCATGCTGGTTAGGCTGACATGTGCTCAACAGCCCACGCATGCATCGCGACTGTTCGTCAACACACACCAGCAGCACGGGCAGTATTCACGACAATGGCCCGCAGCATTCGGAAGACACTCTGCATTCGCTCGGTACTGACGGGACCGACTGAGCGCTCAAGTTAATGTGACCACGGGGTTAGCAAGCGAACACAAAATAAAGTGCCAATATTCGAAGAAAATCAACCAAGTAACATCACCGCAACACAACCCAACACCAGCTAAACAAGGGACATTGGTTGTTACAAGCATTACGCCGTCGCTGATCACGACGTGCATAAATGCCGGTACGAATGTTGCCTGAAACAGACAGTGCGGGAGTTACTATGGTTAAGTAATAATGGAGAGGCAGTCTTTATATTTTTAGGGAATTATTGAGCACCCACAAGTAGGGCAAACAATTTTATTAGGTAAAGTGCTTCGTAATTGTTCAACGATTTTGGACCTGTAAGAGCGGCCCAGACTGACAAACTAACAGCCACAAAGACTACGCAATGCGTCAACCACTCGTTATACTTAAAATAAGAACAGTGATAAATATGTTACATCCAAGTGTTCTACATGTTAGAATAATAAACGGTGCCAACTCGGACTCCGAGAGACAGCTTAACAAGCCAACCGGAGCAGGAGGCACAATTGAATCAATTTCCCTATGTAAGTTTATTTATGCCATTTCAGTAAACTCAATTATGTTACCATCTCCAAGGGCTCATATGTGTCTAATGTAAATTTTAGTGTCTTTGTATGTACACAGCTTCAACACAACATGCTTAAACAGGCCACGCGAATAGTTTTGGCGGGCGCTCTCAGCTACTAGCAGGAGTGGGCACAATTGCTTGCCAGTCTTGTCTCGGGAGTGTAGGAGGTAGGCCTCTTGTTCGTGGCTCCTGGACCATCACCGTATCTTGTCGTATCATGTAGCTGCAACAGTGATTTGATCTAGTTTTTTAGGAACCTTATTAACATAATACTAATTCAATCGTCCAGGAGTAGAGCCAACTCCATCCCTGCAAGATCTTTCGCCCAGGGGTTTATCTTCCAACATAACTTCACCATCGCATAATCAGTGTTAGCATTTACCGAGTTAGCCACCCACCGACTATAGACGTGGGGACCGCTTAAGGCACGTACATGCAATATACAGTTTGCCAATAATAACACAATAAATCATTGTTGAAATATATTCATGCAGATAAGTTATTTGGCAATGGCCACTTCATGGTCCTTCAGGAGCTAGTCGTACCAAACAGCTGCTTTCAGCCTCACAACAGCATACATCTCGACATGGAGGATACAGATGGGACTCGCCACACTGGCGGTAGACCTACGGCCGTCACCAGCAGCATCCAGCACCCTCCAGGGCGTAAGTAAGACGCCCCCACCCCCGTTGCCCTCACCACAAACACGTCAAGGCTATGATACACTAGTCAAATTATTTGACTGACAATGTAGGCTTACGACATTATACACTCGTACACGTACTGAAACAATTTAACAGTTTTCATACCTCAACTATATACGATTTATCCTTCATATTTGCATCCACAGGACATCAAACATATTTTTGGGGCTGTGTACCATGAATCGTAAATGGCTCGATGTGTAGGTGTTTTCACCCTTTTATATCAATTATCTTTCGTTGCCGAAGAAATCCACTATAGTACACAGTTTTACAATGCTTCCACCTGCCATTATCACAAAATATATGTTCGTATAACGTATAAATATTTTAAAAAATTACTTAACACTCGTCTAGTGTCTACATTTATGGCAGCAAGTATCGTGTAGAAGGATCTACCATAGAACCACATAACCTTCCATGGAAGTTATCTTTTCAAGCCTCCAACAATCTTGTACAAGTCATTGCATCGTGGTAAACTGGCTTAACAGACGCAAAAGTCTTAAGAAACACATAATTAAACTATCATTTTGCATTTCATGGCAATGGAAGGGGTTCTGTGAACAAGGGTATATCATGTACATGTGTGAGACATAAAGAGCAGAGTATGTTTAGTAATAGTAACATTTTATAAAAAATATTTTTAAGTCACATGATGCACAAACATGGGAACACATCATTAGAAAGACACAAACATTACGTGCACAATTCAATTTGAGCAATACTTATATTTAGTGAACAAGAGAGTCATGTTATGTATGTATAATTTCATTTAATTACATGGTTAAGGGACTTTTGGTTTTGGCGGGAGCGCTGGATGTGTTCCGAGGCTCTGCGCCAAGGTTACAGTAGTCTTCATTGAGCAGGCAGACACATCGGTCGTGTGTTACTCCCGCACGTGCTCAACGGCTTCAACTTTTCTCTTTTCACCTTCCATCTAGTTGCAATAGTCAATTTAATACTTACAACATTTGCCTTACTCCCTTTGAGAGAGTACCGACACGGGGAGGACTCGCTGCCCCCCGTATATTGAGAGTAAATGTCACGTCCCAAGATGTGAGAGCATTCCCAACATGGCCCCCCGCGAGGCCTAATTCGCGCGTTCGCTAACCTACATCTTGTACCATCTTCATTATGTTATGTGCAATACACGTGTTCTGGAAACTGATCAATTGGTGAGCTTTTATTTCAATTTTAGAGTATCTGTTTTACCATTGGTGTTTCATCAGCCCATAGGTGACTAGAGTCAGTGCATTCATACAATGTGGTTGTGGCATGGACAGGCCCATTACATATGCGACAGGTAACAGTATTCACCGCAGTCAACTAGACAGACCCTTCACAGGTATTAGCCCGGGTGTTCGAACACGACCCTGCAGGCACAAGAGTCTCGTGCTACTCCGAGTAATGACTATGCTAGCGACCTTTCCCCATTGTAGCACCACACCCATGCAACATAACACCACGCAAATGCCTGTGAGGACTTGTCGACGTCAGGTGTTTTGCCACTATAGCGAAATTTTGTAGTGTCTGTAACATTCTCATAACTGTTATGTCATAATGCTCTCCTTTCTTCTTTTTGGTGCACGCATGTAAGTGCATCTGTCTTACTATTAATACTACAAATTCTTTTGGATTATTTTGATCTTACCTAATTATAAACTCATTCTGTTTGTGTTCTACAAATTGTAACTGTCCGCATCGGCTTTCTATGTGAGTGATTAAGCACAAGATCCCCACCTAGAACTCTGCTCAAGGGGATTAGTTACAATTTACAGAAGAGTCTTATTGTATAATGTGTATTTCAAAATTTTTAAAATGTGTTTTAAAGTAATTCTGTTACACGGAATCTTGCTTCCATTGCCAGAACATTCTATGAGATGGCTCAACACCCTGTGTGACCAACATGTAAACTTTCATAAGTCCCTTTAATAAAGGTGCATGGGAAAACTAAAACTTAAATTGAACTCTTTCTTTAGCAGTGTCCAGCTGCTGCTTTTCAGTTATAAGAACAAATAACGTAGGGAGTAAACACTAAAAATTTTGCAGTGACATTTCAAACAACAAAATTTTATTTTTCGATTAATGATTATGTGTAATTAGTGTCAGTGCACTTGTAGTACTTTCTTATTTAGCAGGACTCTGATGTCAAACTTGTCAACATGATATAAGGATTTTGTGTGAGTAAGTAAAACAATGTAATAATTTCATTCACCACTCAGTGAAATTTCGTTTCCCTCCTCCAAATTTCGGCTGGTCACCGGCCGAGCAGAAGGCGACGGGCATTGTGAACGGTCGCGCATCGTAGTGTCTCGCAGTCTCAGGGTACTTCAACTTATGTATCAATCCTAGTAAATCAATAGTGTTAATTTTAATCACCGGAACCTTTTCTTAATTTGTGTAGAACCCCGTGACTAGCCATTCGTGTGGAAGACTCGCGCCCGCCGCACTGTAACCTCACTTAAAGATTTCCATGCTTCATGTGCTTTGTATCTGTAGTGTACTAAGTTTGGACATTATATGTATGAGTTCTATGGCAGATGTCCAATGTAGTTGGAAAGTGCTGTTATTGTTTTTCCGTATGTTTGTAAATGTAACCATAATTAAAGTGGTTGTTATCGAGTATGAATGGGGTATTATTTAATACATCACAGTGCCGCATTAGTTATCAGGCGGCTAGAGGCCTGTGCCCGATTATGTGGAGAAGTAACACTCATTTCACTTCACCCAAGTGAGACGAATAAATTCGCATTGTTCTGAACGAAGGGACTGTGTTGTGAATGTTATTTTCTCAATCTTCCCCACTTTATGGGGGAACATAAGGGTGATGCCTTTATCTGTCGACATCCATAGCTGCCTTAGCTTAATTGTGTAACTTTCCTTATAATTCATCTTAATTAGCATCATTGCTACCACGGGGAAGCGAACATGTGCACGGATAATTACAAGTTTGTGTGATCATGAGGGACTTAGACTCTCACGGGGCAGGCCGTCTTCTATTTTCACCATCACTCTCGACAGGCCATTAAGGGTAGGGGATCGCCGCGATCACAAGACCCATAACATCTTCGCAGAGAATCTTGTGCTAATCTGAGCATTAACTAGCTGGCGCACCAAAATATCATCCACGCAACTCCACCACCACACCAACATCCCAGTGATACCAACCGACGTCACAGACCTATGTTATATGGGTATTTGAACATAAATTATAATGACTGTCATACCAGAAACTTCAAACTCTATGAAGTAATTCACTCCACCCTAAGTACTGTTACCAGGGTTAGTGGGAGGTATAGTGATAGTCATTGTATAGGGTGCTACTTGTACTGGTGGGTGGAACTTCCCCAAACTTTACCAACCAACCCAGGAGGTCCAGGAAGGGTAAACCACTAGGGCAAACCGATCCAGACAGCTCCTTGGCCAGCCAAGCAAAGAAAGGGGAAAACAGTACTAATGTGGACACAAGTTGTTGATCGGTGCTCCTTATTATAGGTCAGAGAAAGGGCTTAGCCTCCTTTCCCCAACACTTCACATTAAAGATAATTAATTTAATATACCATACAAAAAAATTAATTTAATTTTAAATTTGGAGCATGAGAGCCTCTGTATATTAAACTTTATGAAATGAGTTAGGTCTAGTAAATAAAATTATAATAATTCAGAAAAAAAATTTTAATACCTTGATCAGTAGATTTCATAACAATAAATTCTTTGCACAATGAGTATTTGGTATATATAAATTAACCAATACGGTACATTAACAAATCAAGAAAAGCACGCATGGCTTAATAATATCATAATTAAGTTAAACAAGGGGATCCCCAACACAAAAATTAATTAATTAACTTACATTTTAATATTACCTATTTTAGCAAATCTTAAATTTTCGTTGTTCAATTAATTTTGCAGAGGTTGTGATCGAATAATAAATAAAGTCTCAAATAGAATAATAATTAGAGCTGTGTGCACATCAAGTAGTTAGGACGAGAGAAGGAAAATAAATATATTGGCTGGACTTTCCTGGCTGTCCTTCATGGGGACACTCTTGCCACCGCCGAAAGATGTTACATCTTCATCTCGCCCATGGCTACCGATGACGGTACAGCAAAAGGACGAGTAGAAACAAAATTACTTCTACATCGGAAGA
>PNEQ01026875.1:0-15850 GCA_003012365.1 Medauroidea extradentata
GTCATCCCGCCCAATTTTTTGTAGTTTCCGATATTTACATGAATGTAGAAAACTCCAAAAAAGTGGTCATAACTTCGTTAAAAACATTCTCAAAAATATTTTTTCATGGTCAGTCTACTTGAAATTTTTCTCTGATTCTTATGCCATGCAACAACAATCGAAAATTAAAAAAAAAATCCGTCGCTCCATTGCCCTTAAGAAGAAATGTGATGGAATGTAAATTGAAAATTACAATATGAGTGCTTACATTCTATCATGCCAGAGACACAAATCGCCTAGTTGGGCAAAGAGAAGCATTTTAAAATCTGCCATATTACAGTACAAAATAGTCAATTCAAGTGCACATGTATTGCTTGACCCAAGTGTGATTCAAAGAGCAGGCGAGTACCTTAAACTCAGGGCATTAATGTATTATTTGAGTGTCATAATTAACGCCCACACCACTCGCATTTAAACCAATTACGTGTAGTATTGAAAAATCGTAAACGCTCAAGTAGCCTTTACGTTTGATTTGTGTCGGCCACACCAATAAATAGGAGAACTACTAATGACTTATTAGTAGAGACATGCAAAATTCGCGTTATTTTATGACACATGACTAGACTCCAAGTGACTATAGGCTCGTTCGACGTCTCCCGCTGGTCAATATTGTCGAGACTTGCCGCGGAGAATACTTACACGGTAGAGGACGAATCTCTGCAAAGACTTAACACACGTAAATTACTACATATAAACCTTTGCGGCCAATTGAATCGCAGATTATTCTGTGTTATGTATAGGAAAGTGAAGTTTAAACTGCTACCAAATGATAACGCGAATTTTGCATGTCTCTATTTATTAGAGTTTTAAAATGCTCTACCGTGAACCGAAACCAAAGACTTTCATTATATTCGTTGTTCATTAAAAGAGTTCAGGTTTCATTATACCGTATCTCATCGAGTAGAGCAATTCCCACGATGGAAACTCTTGTAGAGAACCTTCAATCTTTCAGAATGAATCTAATGTAGTTTTTGAAGCACAGACTCAATTGATTTCTTCCAGTATACATTTGAAAACTGAGCTCTTCTACCAACGTCCTCCATTTAGTGTGCCATCGAACATTCTTTTGTTTTACACCAGAGAATGCATAGACACACCTCTCATTGGAGGGTTCTATTATAGACGAAAGTCTTTCTTATCACAGACTCTGGAGCCAATACAAATTAACCACGTGACCTTTCTTACACACATAATCAAAACATAAAAAGAAACATAATTGTTCCATCACATCTACAATGAATAAAATAAAATAAACTTTAAATGGCCATAATTACAAGTAATCAACACTAAATAAGCAAAGAACAAAAATGAAACAAATGAATTAATAAAATAACAAATATTAAATAGAGTAGGGAATGGTAAGTTAAAGAACATCTGTGATATGAAAGCTAGATTATAAATTTGATATCTCACAGTGTGCAATGAAAGAACGAAAACAGCCTTCTATTATTACTTAAAAGTGATGAACACAATTTACAACTACTTTAATTCGTAATTGCAAGAATTTGAGATATATATATAATATATGAAATACGTGTTAAATTTCAATTTACTCGTGAAAAGAACAAACTAGGGATCCACATCATGAACATTGGATGGAAAATGCAATACCAATTCGCTTATTTAAATATTAGCTGCACGAGTAAGAGAGAACTATCACTATCGGAAAAGGGCATGTTTGTCATCAAGATAATTTTTCTGTTTCATACACGGCTGCGGGAATTTTATGAGTCCTGTAATTCACTCACCATAATTTAACGATGCCAGAGACAGCGTATAATTTTTGTGATGAATGATGTGCCGTTAATATTTAACTAATGGAGGCGAAAAATATGTTTGATTCAGAGTTTTACTGACTGCGAGGAGATGCATAATAAAGCACCATTAAATGCTGTAACATTGACGTAAAATATACAGTTCACTTTGATTATGATTAACGATAATGGTACTTTAATTTTTGCGATAAAACATTTTTTGTGCTGCAGGCGAAACAAATAATTGTAGACAATTAGGAAACTTTTTAGGGAGTGTGGGGAACATTACCGCAGTGAGAAGTTTTCTCAGATATATATTGTTTATTCACCCGTCTTATTTTTACCACGGCTTCTCCTCCAGTTACATTCTAAGTAAATAACTGTAATTTTCACAGTTTTTAGAAGATGGAAGTTTTTTTTTACTGGCGAATCTGTTGCATTGTCAATATTTGCTGATAAAAAGTGAGAAAACAACATATTGGGATAACTTACTTAATTAGTGTTTTTCACTGTTTAACCAGTAAAAATTATACTATTCAATATGTGAATTGAATACTGCAATTTACATCTGTAACCAAAATGTCATATCAATTTCACTATATGTGATACGTACTGTATCCTCATTTCTAAAGCAACCGAGCTACTAATTTTTGTTTTCTCGTCTTTTAAAAATGAACTATGTATTTTCATAAGAAATACTTGAATGCAAAGTATTAACTACAGTACACAGTAATTGGTATTCTTGTTACTTCATTGTTGTGGATAGTAGAACTTTAGTAATGTTCAATTTCGCTCTGTTGCTAACTATAAAATTACGCGGGTTAAAATAAAATTAAAAAACAGTTTATTAACAAAACGATACACAAAATTTACACACACCAACGGTAAAAGACACGAAACAGTTACTTGAACGATAAGTATGATTTATATGTGTTCACCATGGGATAGTGGTTTAGCGTTAGCGTGTTATGTTGTGGGTTCGGATCCCGGATGTATTTCTGTGTACATTTTTTTGGCAGATTTACTTCAACGTACGACATAGTTTAGACAAGAGCCGAGGTAACACGTTTAATGTATAATTACGTGGAATTATTGTTCATATAAAGGCAAAAAAAGTTTTACGTAATTTTATTTAATTTTCAAAAATGTTTAATTAATCAGTAATTTAATTTTGCTGATGCGATCTGTAATTTTCGAAAGATTTCCGATTAAGCAGTTTGAACAGATATAATTATTGGAAAATATCTGAAAAAAAAAAAACTGGGAATATTTAACTGTTTCCAGTTCACAGTGTAACATTCTTCCCCATTTAATGATGAAGGGTACCGAGAGAAGAAGCACATGGACGCAAGTGTCTACGCCAAAGGAATTAGTCACACCGGCAAAATATTTGCTAAAATTCGAAGGGTACTCGTGGCGAGCAAATCATGTTCGTGGTGTAAACTAGTTCTCTCTATGTTATGATTAACGAGGAGTCACCGCAAAAACAGTTCTTGTTCCGGACATCATTTAAAGTAATAATCATGTAAATATGGGCCCATGGTTAAGCCCATGTTATTTCACATTGGTGAAAAAAAAACATCAAAACGTTTTTAACGAAATTATATGGAAAATTTTAAGATTTCAGAGAAGTCTTGCAGTGCACAGTTCTACGCAAATGTTTAGCAAAATAATGCAACGTTTTCTCGCAAAATATTTTGAATTACATTGGCTTATTTTCGTAAAAAACCTGGTGATACTTTGCGTGGAAAAATCTTATAAACTATGATTAGAGAGGATGGTAGATCACGAAAATTTTGTTCCAACAAACGTTTGAAAACACTGTAGTTTCTTGTGACATGTATGATTACGTGATTATACGTCTGCACAACGTAGCTGTCTGCAGACCAATAACAGGCATTAAATATTACAATAACAGGGTTCTTATTGGTTTAGTCAAATAAGGTAACAGCTCCGCATGCAAGCGAAAGAAGGTATTCTTTTCATAAGTTGAACATACGTTGAAATCCAACAGTCGTCAGTGACATTTTTCCGCGATAAACCATCATTTCTAAAATTGATGTTTATTGCTACCGAAAATGACGTACAAATTAATTTGTGACAAAACAATATAGACATTCTTCGATATGAAAATGACGTTGCTTTAAAAAAAATATGTATTTTCAAGATCACTATAATACTACTGGGCGTGACCTTGAATGATGAAAGGCAGCTGTTCTGCTACGTATAGTTTACAAACGGTACACATTTCACACTGTACGACATAAATAACCTGCTCAATTCTCGAGACGTTTGACTAGTGTGGTCTATCTGCGGGTGTTGATACTTGGATACATACTATATGCGGTCTGATAAAACATGAATGCAATGGTTATTATTTTACTCGCTATGCATAAAATTTACCTAATTACTCTGAAAATACTTAGAATAGCAACTAATTGAATATTGCATTATGTGCACAAAATTGTATACAAGGGACAAGTTTTGTTTGTGATGGTTGCTCCTCGTGAATCAACCTGTATATGTGTAACGCGTATATACTTATACACAAACTTATAAATATTTCACCTTTTTGGTCACCTATCCTAATCTAACATGAACTAAACTAACCTTACCTAAACTCGTCCAGTCGTTCCTCTTTAAGGATGTTCACGTAGCAAAAATACATAATTTTATGTTCGTAAGACATAATGTTCGCTGTATAAAAATTACTTGTGACTACATTTTTCACTTGTACAACATTTTAGCTCTTGTAATCTTACAATAGCGACATGTCAAAATCAAAATTTGCAAGTTACGGGAACATGAAAATAAAAAAACCAACCTACTTGGTCGAATAAAATAATTTACCTACACAGAAATTATATATGTTATGATCACATCTTTTGTACTGTAGATTTCAAATTTCTGAATTAAATGACAATTTTCCTCGTCCATGGCTATTTTCAAAAAATTTAATGAACTCGTGTATTTTTAAATATTTTAGCATACGGCCCATAATATCAAATTTTAGTGTATATTTTTGGTCTGAGCAAGTCAGCTTGTTTTCTGCTATTTGCATGTTCCTGTGATTTGTAAATTTTTACTTTGAGATGCCACTATGGGAAGACCATGAGAGTTAAAATATTTTCACAAGTGGAAAATGTAGTCACAAATGTCGTACAATGATCCTTTTTTTCCACGTGAACACCCTTAAGGTTGATTTCAAACTCCAGATGTAACATGCTTGTACGCTTCACGCCTTGATACCTTTTCATCTGCTACCTGTTTTCTGGAAGAGTAGCTTCCAACATTTTATCATTCACAATGAACCCACCTGAAGACGGAAGCAAATCGGTTACGTTTGCATTAACAATTTGAACATAATCAATAAATTTATAACTGCAAACCAAGCGAATAAGATAAAAATTAAGTGTTTATGCGAAAACTTAGTTTCACAAAAAACTTTTTTATAAGTTTAAACACGTATCTCATCCATGCAATTGTTACTATGATATTAATTAAGTGAAATAGTTTTGATTGGTATAAAGAAATTACGGTATAATTAATTTGTAAGCATCGTTTGTATCGCGAATAAATACATTTAATAACACACCATCCAAAATAAGGATAAGTAAAATCTATGGAACATTGAAATTTATTAATGTTTACGAATTTATTGTAGACTTTCGCTATTGGTTTCTTTCCTGTGATACTACTTCTTCAATTAACGTGTTCAGAATTATTTTTGCGTGCGTTGACAGGTTTTTTCAAAAATTTGCTTTTTTATGCTTATTCTCAACTGTGCAAGTTATGTTAATTTGCGAAGTGAAACATTTGAGGTAAGTAGCAACTGATTTCGTGTAGTGAAAATTGTTGTGATTACGCACTTCGTTTGGTTGAAGATAAGTATCATTATGTTGGCTTTACTGCAAGAGTCAAGAGTAAAGTAAACACAAGCGTTTTTATGTATTTACTTTCCGTTACCAATTTTCTTAAAATATTGAATTTACTACGTGAGTTTTTAAAATGTATCCCTGTACTCTTAATTTACCTTAAGAAATTGAGTCCCATGTAAGTCACACTGTTTCGTAGTGTTTAGTACTTTTGTTCGCAAGACTTCTTCGATCAAATTATGTTTACGCTTTGGGTTATTCATCTTGGTTGAAACGGTTAAATTTCGTTGTTTTATTGCAAAAGTCATACGTTAAAATATACCGATTGCCTAACACACTTGTGACGTCAGCTATAATAAATGAAGCAATGGCGTATGGGTCTAATAACATATTATTTCGTCTGAAATGCCCCACAAGGAAGAAAAATTGTAACTTTCCAATAATCTGTTAATCATATTATAACAGAACGTTTCTTGATCATCTAACATAAATTAGACTTTTAAAACAAATAAACAAATAGACACTTAACTTCTACTTAAAACAAAAAAAATATTTCGAATCAACATAAATTGTTTTGAGAGGCATTTCTTAAAGGACAATGGAAGTTGGTGGAATAAAGGCTCAGGTCATAAAACAGAATACGAAATACAATACTATACGACAAGAAGTCCTCCATCTGATGCTAATCGAGTTACTCGTAGCGTAACTTACTAATTAAAGGAGGAGATATTAAATTATTCCAGGAAGTTCCATTCTTTCAGAAAATATATTCAAGTGTATTTTCTGAGTTGTTTCTTCGACGACAGTTCTTTCCCGTCGAATGAAAGACCAAGAAAAAACAATAAAATTTTTCACGACTTTATTAGAAAGTTTTGTAAATATTTCTTCAGCATGCATATTCACAACTACAATGTTGCAGATGTAAACATGACTGTCACGTAAAATCCACAAATGCTTTATTACAACTGGGCTATTAACGTGATTCTGTTAATTTGACACGGATGTAATAAAATTTTTACGCATATTTTTAACGGTCTAATTTCACATATTCATTTACTTAAGAATTAATGTGAAGACAAAACTAATTATCGCTCGGAAAAGTATCTTTTGGAGAGCATAAATATTATTCACAGACGTCGATATTTTCAGACATCTTATTGGATATGAAGCGTTAGCTGATTGTTGTTCAATACATTTTTCAGACAAAATCCCAATATCGATGTATCAATTTTACGTGAGTTACAAATACAATTATTAAAAACTAATGCACTATTCTACTAAACAAAAGTACTATTGTATTGATAATTATACAGGATGCCTTGAAACAATTGCATAATTGGCACACCATGCAAGTCTTTGGCTAAATTAGAGACGAAAATGTTAGTGGCAAAAATATTGTACCATGAGAGTATATATGCACAATGTAGCATTATTGCACTGTAGTTAGTTCTCTTGCACTCCATATATATCTCAATTAACCTATTAACACTGTTCTGACTTGATATTATGGTTGCAGGTTCAAATCTCGAGCAGTCCAAACATGATTGTACGTTTACTTGATGTAATATGCATTAAAAATTTACCTGGACGTTGAGCGCAAAAGGGAACTTTCTCCGTGCGGTGTTGTCACACTGTGCACATAAAATGTTGTCGTAAAACGTTTTTCCAATTACGTTTTTATCATCAGTTTAGCATAGGGTTCGTGTGGTGGGATTACTATGCATTTGTTTCTGAACATTATGTATATGTGTGGCCGTATGATTTTTGGAAACTTCTAATAAGCCTTTTAACACATTACGTTTGTAATGTTATATTTATTTCGATTGTTATAAATATAATTATTTACAAAACAATTAATTACCATGTTTTAGGTTGTCATAGAAGTATACTCATCTTAAAAAAAATATGTGCATACACATCACGCAAGATGTAGGATCTGCTTGCAAAGTAATTTGACATTATCGTAAATATTTTAAGTTGCTAATTTGGACGAGATTTGTACACTGGTATTTAACATACTAAAGGAACCAAAATACAGAATATAAATGTTGGTAAGAAAACTTTGTGGGGAAAATACAGGACTATATGTAATGCGACCGCCTGTCCACGCTTAGCCGCATGCGGAGCCTCGGTCGATAGGTGTTTATTAGAAAATTATTCAACAAGTAGAATTATGTCAATTTAGGGATCACATTAAAAAACGTTACAGGTTACACCCGTTATAGGAAGAAATTTTTATTTTTGAGACTCTTTTATAATTATTTTACACTATCCATTAGAAAATTATTTCACAATTTGTTCTGTGCACAAGACTTTACTATTATCCAGTTCCTTAATATAAAAAATATAGAATCACGTTGACTTTAATAATTTCCCTTTGTGGTGGTTCTTAAAATTTATGTTCTGCAGAATATTTAGAAAAATATTTTTTTCCTGAAAATTTAAAAAACACATTGCGAAACTTATGAATGTGTTGATCAATTGAATGCACACTGAATTAGAAAATTATAAAGTACACAGCATGTACCAATCCCTTTAAATTAAAATATTTTGTATAAACTTAAATTTTAAGAAATGTAATGGAAGTGCTTAACTTCTACTGCTTAGTTCTTAACTCTTACCTTTTAAATTGCTTAAACCCATAATACTACTGCCTTTAAAGAACACCGCACGATATTCAAGAATTAGCATGCATGCATAGACAACATACACATACATAAATTTACATATATATTTTAAAAACATAATATTTAATTATTTATATATATATATATATAATAACATTTTTAATTCACTTTTTTTAATTTTAATCTCAGAATGTTTAATGCAAAGTATTGTACTTTTTGTTTTTATACAGGAGACCGTGTAGCCTACAGCATAGTTATTCAGTGTGAATTTCCTCAGTTCGTTTAGTCAGTTGGTTTTCATTTAAAACATAAAACGAAACGTTTAATGCAAATCTGGACTATGACAGGTCATTATAAAAAAGACTATGAAAGCTAGAAAAATTTCATTACTGTAAAAAAGTTATACGTCTACAAAACAAACCATATCTCATACAAATAAAAAGGTTTTTAAACAATAAAAAATTCTCGCTCAAGTACCCCCTTAAGATGTTGGCCATAAATAAATGTTTAATGAAGGTGGGAAGGAAATGAATACCAACTCACTGACTTGCGACAAGAGGATACGATAATACGTTATCAGCATGCCTGATTCACCCTTAGCACTTCCTTGCTGGTTGGCATATTAGGTCAGCGCAAAATACGTCCATTCAGACGACCACTTTCAAGTTTTGGCGAACGTATGCATAAAAACGTTTCTGTTGGTTTAAGTGAAAAAAGTTTGTATTAATTTTATGAATGTCTTCGTGGAAAACGAAACAGACTTACTATCTTCTCTAGTTACGTTTTTGTGCAAGTACACAGAGAAAAGGTTTTGGTACAATCGGCGACTAGTATATTTGTTTGTATATGGCGAAACTAGCGTGTGATAGTTGATTCTACAAAATAATAGGTTGTTTGTAGAGTTTGTGCTTTACACAAGAAGGTTTGGGTTAGTTGACTTTACGTTTCGTTAAAACAACAGTCAAATATTTGACGAGATTCTTCTACATTGCTCATGCAACAAAAATTTTTTGTTGAATTAAAAATATATTTGTTTTGCAATGTACAAACGTGTTTATGGTTTACTGTTCCAATTCTGTTTCTCTGTGTATGGAATCATAAAATAAAATTAGGTTTTAATTACATTAACTCTTTATATTCATATTGTTAATCTTTTAAACGTTAAAATAAAACGAATAATTGGTAAATAATAAATTTACTTCGTTGTGTATATATATATATATATATATTTTTTTTTTTTCCCTCTCTATAAAATGATCAAGGAAATGCTTTTGTCTGGAAATGATTAACGGCAGGATTTGTGTGTATAAATGATTTTTCGACATTTAAGAAGTTTTATTGTTTTTTCTAGTTTTTTTGTAATTCACGAACTGGTAACTTTAGAAAGAAAAACTCCGAAAGTTTCTTACTGAAAACAAACAGGTCCACAATATAGAAACCCTTACCACAGATGAAATGTACGCTTCAGTTGTGCGAGTGCTACAAACTTCTACGAGAGCTGTTGTTGTTTTCCAGGCCTGTGAGAGCGAATATTCTGTACGTGAAGACGGAATTACAGACGTAGGATGCTGTGCAAAGAGTAACACATTTCTTTTTTACCAATAACATGCGAGTGAAGAAACATTGCATGAAACCTCCTTCCGCCACCCCAAAAGAAGATTGACGTCCCCGAATTCCCGAATAGGAAATACGGTTCTAACCCACATTACGAAAAAAAAAAAGTTATCTGAATAAAATATTCCCAGTAGGTTTAGTCATAGCAGTAAATACCTTATCTTTAAAGATGATGTTATCCACTAAAATGTTGTGTGTCATCATACACTTCAAATATCTGCACTTTCTTACAACATGTGTGATTGGGTAGTATAGGGCCTACGCCTCACACAATGTAGCTGCCTGCAGAGCAATAACTGGCATGGAAATATTACAATAGCGGGATTCCTATTGGCAAAGTCAAATACGGTAACAGCTTCTCGTACTTGTAGAAGCCAGTAATCATTTAGTAGGCTGTGCGCACGTTGAAATCCAGCAAACAGTGAAGTTTTCCTGCGATAAACCATCATCCCTACTAGTCTTTAATGCCCCTGTTCTCTTTATTCCATACATGAACACTTTAAGGCATTTCTGGCGGCTTACCTGAGGACATTGTGGCGGCAGTCACGATAAGTTGGGTGGAACTACCTTTGGTGATATGTAAAGTGCGCGGAGAAGAGTAAATGTGGCGTCATTGGCTTTAATATTATAAAAACTGATTTATCTTTATATTATAAATTGATAGGAATGTTTTACTACACAACATAATATTTTTTTGTGTTTTCAGTCATATATATTTAAACACACGCGTACATAACAGTGCATATTTTAAAATTACAATCGTCTGTATGCCTACCTGACCATTTTGTGTCTGTTTCTTAGCTGTTTAGATGATCTAATTGTAAATCCCCGATCAGCAAGAAATCAATCATAGATGGAATTAAACACTATCCATGCCAAGATTCCGGTTTAAAAAAATCAGAAAATTACTGAAATTTTGTTGTCTAAGGATATTATGTTTTTGGCTAAATTTTAAACAGCTTGAGTTTTATGAATATTGGAAAAATACCTGTATAGGCCGTTCGGAATAAAGTGAACACTAAATATTTAACCTTTGAAAAATATCACTAGCTGTTACTACATATAATTCAACAATACCGATAGTCACCTTACTGCTTGTATGGTTGGCAACGAAATAACAGAACATAGTTCCGTGTTTATTCGTATTTAAATACAACAATACTGAAACAAAATCGATCGACAGCGATATAATTGCATTTTATATAATTAATAAACTTATTTTTTATCAAACTATATAGGTACCTATCGACTGAACAATTTATCTTACACGCGCAAACATAAAGTGACGTGTCCCAGGAGGTTAGACTTTTCCCGTCGTTAGCTGCTACACGCGGAAAAATACGAATTGGCTGGAAATAGATCTTTAGCAGGGCTTTTTGAGTGCTCGCTTTATTCCGAACTGCCTATACATTTATTTCTGAAAGAAGTGCATTATCCGAAGCATTCACTGAACGACTGTTTAATGTGCTGTGCTAACAGTAATATTATTGAAGTTTCTTTCTTCTGTTTATCTGTTAATATGAC
Organism: Medauroidea extradentata; assembly: GCA_003012365.1. Lineage (NCBI taxonomy): Eukaryota > Metazoa > Arthropoda > Insecta > Phasmatodea > Phasmatidae > Medauroidea > Medauroidea extradentata. Next base: position 11,434 of record PNEQ01026875.1, read on the forward strand.
ACATGCACTCTAAAATAATTTTGTAAAATTTACAAGAATTTTCTTTATACTTTTACAAATCCTTGTAAAAGTACGAAGATTTTCTTTGTAAAATCTTTACAAAGGTAAACTTTGTAATATTACATAGGAATTCTTTGTTCTTATATACCGACAGTTCCAGCACTGTAAATTATTTTGTAAAATATGACAGGGCACTTCTTCGTTATACAAACTTTCGTAAATGTGAAAAATTTTCGTTGTAAAGTTATTAGTTCATAATGTTAAAAGGATTTTGTTTGCAAAAAATAAAACTAAAAAAAAAATGTGTAGTCTACAAAAATCGTTAAGTTCGCCGGAGACTACTTATGCAAAGATCACAACCTCTGAAAAGTATATTTCTGGAATAAAGTGTATGTTTATATTAATTGCGTGCTTTAAAAGGAAGAATTATTACTGAACTTAACATTGAATGTATACAAGTAAATAAAGACTCTCCTACACAGAAGTCACAGTGGTCTAGGGATAAAATGCGTAGATTCTAAGCATGGGGTGCGTAGTTCGAAACTTAGCATCTCTAGATACATTTTTAACTTTTTTTTTTTTTCAAAATAATATACGTCCTTCATTCTAAAGTGATTCAGTGGTATTTATGAAGTACAATGAATATTTAAATGTATTATTTTCCTTATAGAAAGTACAGCTACAATGCTAGTCCTTGTAGTTTTACAAACACATACTTTGTATTTTATTACAAGTACAACCATTGTAGTTTTACAAGGAATTTCTTTGGCAACTGGGTTTCCAAGGATTTTCTTAGTAAAAATACAAAACTTTTTTTACAGTGTGCCTGAAGGGTGACAAGGAGACAGTTTGATTTTAAATGTGATAGATGAGTGAGGGTTGTCCGAGAAGACAGTTTAATTATAAATAATTGCACTAACCAAACTCTGTCGTAAGTGGAACAGGACATTTTGAAAGAGACCAATTCCGATTAATTGCATAGCCGACAGGAATCAATGTAGGATTTTCCGAGCCTAGTAGCACACAGTAAAACAAATTCTACTTAAAAAAAAAATTGAAACTGGTTTCGAAAAAAATATTTTTGTAAACTTACAAAAATTATGTAAGCTTTGCAGGTAATGATTGTACATATACAAATATGTGAATTTACGAACAGTTTTGTATGTTTACAAATAATCGTACATTTACTTTGCAAGTCTTGTATGTGAAATGCTTATGAGTGAAAAAATATTTTTGGCTACCAGTTTCCAAGAAATTTTTTTTAATATTTCAGGAATTTGAAGGTTGTTGTGCTTAACATCAGCCACTCTGTTCATAAACATATATCCCACTAGTCCTCACGGGTATTTCGGAAAATTTAGAACACTTCAACGACCTGCGACCTTTTTGTTGTAGTGCCTAGTCTTATACATGTTGTACAAATAGTTTACAAGCTTTTCATTGTAATAGTACGATGTTTTATGTTACTGTGAAGTTGGTAGGTTGTTGCCAGGCATGGCTGCGCTTACCAACAACAGTATAGCGTTGTGTGCTAGTTGATGCGTCATACACTGACAGCTGATCGGTACTTGCCGCTTATTCGTGTGTAGTCAAGTAAGGTTTAGTTGTCAGTAGACATTTCACTGTCATTGGCAGAGCTACTGTTTTTTTGCATAAATGAATATGGCACAATATCGTGTCAAAGCCTTGTGCGCAACGTTATGATATGGCCAAACAAGCCGGTCAGCGAGAGAAATTCGGGCTGCAACTAGCCCAGTGTTGGGAAACCACGAAAGACAGCAACTAACCTCACACCCCTCGTAGTGGCGCAATAATGAGGACAATCACGTCAGCATAACGTCTTGTAATCCAGTAAACCAGGTCTGTAGCTCACCAACACTCATTTGATCAACAGCAGTCAACTTCGTCCGGATATTTGCCTCACATTTTTTTCAACGCCTTATTTCCATTTGCATCTCTATTTTACGGATATTAACTGTATGTATTTGTGCAGAGTCGTTTTTAACTTGGCTGTGCCAATCGTAAGAAGGTTACTTCGACTCTACACGTCTCTGATTTTTTTGAAAGTGAAGGTGAAATTTTTTGTATGGTTTAACTGTAAAACATGCCATGAGACAATTTATAACAATCGCCGCTTATGGAAATAGTTTATTTTAAAAATTTATGAAAATATACTCAGATTGTATATACATTTGCGCAATATAAAATGCAAAAATATTTCCTAAATTATACTAAAGTTTCCTATTAAATAAGTCGTTGAATATTTTTTTTTCTGAACAAATTAAGATTTGTTATTTCAGTCTACCTAAATACTCAAAATTGTAAAGTTGTGATTGTGACATTCCAGTGCGCTAAAACTGATGAACGTAATAAAATTGTAATGCAGCGAAAAAGTAATGAAAAGTAATGTGTAACCTGAGAAGTGTTCGGTTTAAACATAAAATACTGAGAAATTACACTTATAAGCTTGATTCACTATATTAGTTTGTTTTAATGATTTTTAGCACTGAATGTTTCAATAACTGTGCCAATTTCCCGGTCGGTTTTTCCATGATATTATAATCATCGTTAGCTGCATGGGTCAACTGTCAGTCACGAAGACAAACCTGTTACGAAATACAAAAACATGGTTGTCACATCTTGAGTTGTAGGTATAATTTTTCCCGTGTAATTATGCATTGCAAACCTTTTTAAAGAGATAGCAGATTACATTATTTAATTATCAGGTTTGTCGTACAATTGCAAAAATGTAAACATTTACGTTTTCCTCAAGCAGGATGAATAGTTAATCTTATCAAGTAATGGTTTCTAATTAACTACGTTCCATTATTTAGGCCTATGTGTAAAATCGGTAAGAATATAGATAAGACTAGTAAACTTTGAATAAATTTATTACCGGGCTGTGTGTTAAGAAACTTGAGCCATACATTTTCTTCGTTACTAGTTTCCTTAGAAATGCCTAAATAAAATAAAAATTCAAACATTGACTAAGAACAAAAAATTAATTAATTAAGCAGTACGAGCTCTTTTATGCAAGTTTACATTAAAGTACATTTATCACCCGGGATTGTTAAAGATTGTATGAGTTCACTTCGAAATAACCAAATGTTATTAGAGTCGAGAGAAAAAAAAATACAAGCAGTTAAGATCGAACACAATCCGAAGAAAATTATATGCTTGAGGATATTGTAAATGCGAGGTACGTGTACTTATTTTTCAGATTCCGATCAGAAAGGGAGCTGGTGCTAATTTCGGGCAACACACTATTTTAAGTAATGTAGTGAAGGATAACTGTATCAAATTTTATTCAGTTTCATTGGGAAATTCGGAAGTTGAAAGAAAACATATACTATATATTTTAAGATCATTGTTTGTTTATTTGTAGGTGTGTACGGGGTACTTTAACATTCATAGAGGAAATAATAATATCGCTTTATTTCAGCATGCGTTTTCAAGAGTAGTGATACAACATGCTGAATTGCCCACCGAAATGTTTTTAGTAGTAGAATATATGCTATCTAAACTTGAATATCTTTTATTATTAACAAATTACTTGCGGAAAAAGAGAGAAAATTTTATGTTTTTTTAAGAATAAATAATTTCAAATATTTAACTGTATAATTAATTTTAAAAGTTTGTAGTTAGGCGTAAGTATTTTTGTAAATATATATTTTTAATATGATGCAATTCACAAAAAAATAGTTATACTGAAAAAATGAAAGGGATTAGCGAGGAGGGTAAAGAGGTTGGCTGAGAAGAGTCAGAGTGATAAATCCTTAAGAAAATACTTTACTAAAATCGGCACTAAAAGCATCCATTTAAAAGTGTAGGTTTTACAAAACAAAAAGAAAAAAAAAATCACAATCCATAGACTTTGGTTTTTTCCATTTTTCTGATCAAAATTTTTGTAACGTATTTCTGAAGACCAACCTGACGCTGAAATGTCATACATTTTATTGCGGTGCAACGGATAACGTTTAACGAATGTATCGACACAGGTTAATATTTTCTCATTAAGTTCGTAAATATCGTAATCTCAGGATGTTGTCTTGTAGTTTTTTTTTCGTTTAAGCTTATAAAAACATGTACATTTAAATAAGTGTTTTTAGCGTTATTATATCTACCACTCACTCTTAAAAGCGCACTGAATTATGTCCGAACACGATATCTCACGGGCCGTCCGGTTTCCTGCCATACAAATATTGTTTATCCATTTAAAAACGTGAAATGGTTTTATCATAATGCGAATATTTCACAGTGGCGCGTTGATAGTAAGGGCGGATGTATTTTATCATGACGAGGACGAGGGGAAAGTAGACGTGAATTAAATGCGATATTTAATACAATGGCTTGATTGGAAATTTTTCTCTGCGTTGTTTGTAAATTTAACATGTATTATAGTGAAACGATTATTGGT
>PNEQ01026875.1:15950-46140 GCA_003012365.1 Medauroidea extradentata
TTAACAAACACAAAAAAAAAAAAAACACGGGTTCGAAAATCTGATACTGTCATTTAAATCTGTGTACAAAATCGATCTGCATGATCTCTGCACATCCTTTAACATAAATGGTACATTAAGAGGTTATATTAAGTAACCTGCAGCAGTTAGGTGGTTTGCTCAGCCTCACGATCAGGTTAACTTGGTCAACAGTTTACTTATGAAATCCTGCCAGAAATTCAGCACATAGTGTTTTATTAGACGCTAGAAATTTCTACTAGGGTTACGTTTCAACGACTCAAGCAAACGTTTTCCCTGTACATGCTTACTTCGTTGTTTAAGGGTGAGATAGTCACTATCTTGAATTTTTTATTTTGTGTCATAACTTTTCTTCTGGCTAAATTTATGTTACTTTAACATGAATACAATATAGAATGCATTTTAAAGGAATTTTAGACATCATAAATCTTTATTTTTCGTTACTGTTGTTACTGATCGAATTACAGTTTTGAAAGTAGTAAAAATGTTCTAATTGCAGTTCGATCTGTAACAACAGTAATGACAAAAATATCGCTGCTATAGAACCATGTCGTTCTAACTCCATATTTAGAAATTTAACAGGAGATCCATTACAAGTTTGCGGAACATATGTTTTATTTCGCAATTAAAATATTAACGGACGCTATAAATAGTGTTTATGTAATATCATATTGGAACCCTGTTTCCAAAGTTTCAAACACTATAATGATAAATTAATAGATTAAATAACAGTGAATGTATACCTTTGCAATGAAGATAGAACGAAAAGAAGAACATGCTGGTTATTTACCTTCTGAGTTGAATATTTCTATTTCCTCTGTACTGTCATGTAAAATGAATGGAGTTAGTACAGACTAGCCACAAATCTTAAAAAAAAGTGGAGTTAGAACAACATGGTTCTATAGCAGCGATATGTTTACGGTGTCTAAAATTTTGTCAATACATGTATTCTAATTCGTAGTTAGGTTATAGCTCCAAAACTTTACCCAGCAGGAAAGTTATGACACGAAATACAAAAATTCAAGATAGGTACTATCATTCACTCTTAAGGGGCCGCCCTAGATAGGCTGCGTTTTAATGTGTGAGGCAGGAGCGGTAACAGTGCCACGTACCGACGTATGTAATGCATTATCGCCTTTCCGCGCAAGCCTCTCAGCTGGCGTGCACTGCTTTACTATTATTCTTTTTCCTAAGGGACTTTAAGCGGTCACCACATTATTTTATTTGTGGGCAGCGTAGTTCAAAGTCTAACGTATGTTTCTAAAGTTGGGTTTTTCGAAATCGGTTGTTATTTTTCTAGATACTGTAGCCTAGAAAAGCCGTTTTTGGCTATTTTCAGGGGTCCGAAAATGATGTTTTTAATAAATGTGCTGAATTTTTAAAACTATAGCGACATAGTTTGAAGTGCGTGTTCTTTTCGTAGATATACAAATTTAAAATTCGTTAAATAATTTCGTCAAGAAAAGAAAAGTCGTAATTAGCTGCAACGTATTTGAAGAGCAGGTAGGGAGGCCCCTTAGCATAACCGCCGTCTTAAGTGCCACGTCTATCTATCCCCCCTACGAAGTTTGCCATTCGAGTTATCACAAGCCCTGTCGTCAAATGCAACATGACAGAAGCCTTGTACGGTATCCCAGATATATACGCGTGCCTTCGCTACCTTTATCACTCCCTTTCTGTGCAGCCCAACCAAACGGGAAAATAGCTGCAGAAGTGCGGGAAACTTTTTAAGACCACATGTTATGCATGAAAGTTCACGAGAGACGAAGGCAGCGAAGCAGCGAGAAAAAGTGCATGCTTTGGGTTTTGCAACCAGCGTGTCGTAAACCGAACTCTGCGGAACATCGTCCCAGCGGACGTGACGGCACGGCCGGGAATGTGCGCTTCTGGCGGGTTTCTCAGTAAACAGCGGGGGCTGCGCGCCGGGCCCCATTCGACTGCCCTCCCTCCAGCCCTACGACATGAAAATACGCGCCCGACAGCCGCGGTTCAACGCGGAAACGGCTAGTGCGCTCGCCGAAAGATGTTACGGCCGCAGTATCGTTCAGCATAAAGCTGCACGATGCCATACGATGTTACCCACCCCTCCCCCCTGTAACATTTTCCCACTTCCAGGCAACCCCCGCACAAACCGAACATCAACACAGGATACACATGGAACACGGGGAAGGACAGAATCACTCCCCAGATGACGTCATATCGGAACAAACGTGCACACTGTACAAGCACACACAACAAGTCCCAGCGGGGTGTATAGTGTGCGTCCGTGGATTATTGCCGTGTTTAACAAGCTCGTTTGTGGAGCGGAATGGAGCGTCGATTCGTAAACGTCAGCCATGCCCAGGGGTAACGGGAGAGTATGTTGGTTTGAGTTTATAGATACAGTGCTGATGATGCATATACTACTGAACGAACGTATAAATCCGATCCGTCTGACTTTTCTCCTCTGTTCGCGAGCAGTTCAGCTTGCGTGTAAACCTTCCTTCAGATTATCGCCGTTATGTAACTACGGTTCATTCTACAACATGGGAGAAAATACAATGTTATTACAGTACCTTGGTGAAGGGCAATGTCTTCCACTTGTCGCGCAGGTGTAAGGGGTGTAAATTAACCAATCACAAAGCTTTCATTAATATAAAGTGACACGAAGTTGATAATTTTAAAGCTGAAATTAGTTAGATTCTTCGCATCAAAATTAAATTTAAACTATCTTCTCTCTTTGCCGAAGGAAACCAGTGCAATGCCTAACGGCGTTAGACCCTGCGCTATTACTAGGGCCACGATTTTGTCGCGAAAAGATTTTTGCCTCACTTTGTTTCAGTGACTCACGTGCACATCGGCAGTTCTGTTTCAAGGTTATTGGCAGCGTGTCTTTGTTCAGACACGTTTCTCATTTGACTTCACCAATCAGAATCTGAATAAGATTATTGTGACTCCTTACGTCTGTAATTTGCCAAGGCAAGTTAGCGTAAAATTATCAAATTACGGGCGATGTAGCAGACCTGTAGATGTGCACATGACGTATCGAAACCAAATGTTGCAAAAATCTTTTCACCATAAAATCGTGGCTCTAGCCATTAGGCATTATGCCAGAGCTGGTCCGTTTTAGGCACTACGTCGTTCTGCGTTACGGCGTGCACACTTTGCTAAGTCTAGTTAAGGGGTATTGATCCCTACCACCTGGGATTTATCTGTTTCTTCTCGATAACTTCTGTTCCAGTCGAAGTATCAAAATTTTTGTCACGACAGGGTACATATGCAAACTTAATCGATTTTCTGTATTTGCTGAATTCATAATATATTCATTATTTTGCAACGGGAAACAGCTGAAAAGGAAAAATTGCTTTATTTACGGGAGATACTACAGAGGCCACAAAATTAGCAGAAGCAATGTCATATGGATTCCAAAAATTGAATGAAACTATAAACTATGCCTTGTCAGCGTGAAAAAAGTAAAACAATGTGTCTATTCCCTGATTTATAAGAAAAACCGTAAAACCGATGTGACAGGGATCAATCCCCCTTAAAGGTACGATTCGTAAGGCGCGACTCACGCGGTGCTAGCTACCACGCATGCGCAGTACAGAACTGTTACTCAATTCTGTACTGCGCATGCGCAGTAGCTAGCACTGCGTGAGTCGCGTCTTAGGAATGATACCTTAAGGCCATGATATTTCATTTATTTCAAACAATTGCAAATAACTATGAATATTTTTGAACAAACTGCTTTGAAAAAATTTGAGACTGTACAGTCATGCAATACACAATTTTACCAGAGCGTTTTTTAAAATAATATACCGTTTGCTAGTAAATAATTATTTTGCTTAGTTTTGGCTTGATTTGACAACAAAATTTATAATATTTCAGGGGCAAAAATCCAAAAATCTAGTTTGAAAAATTCAGATACAAATGATGATACATAAGAATTAAAACTGCCAGAATGCATTTTTGATGTATGAATTAATAATTGCGTTAAAAAAATTTTTCGAAACCACTGCAAAACTAAAGAGCGAGGCCTTAAAATTATTTTAGTTTACGGTTTATCATTTTTATTATATACCTTACCAACAGCAGCGCACTAAGAGGCAAAAAGTTTCCCTGCGCTAAACTCTTCTGCAAAAAAAAAAATTCTAATCTGTAGTAGCATTAACCTTAATGTAAGTAAGCGAATAGTCTAATTTCGTGTGGCTCGATACTGCAAATAAAATACTACGTGCACCTTTAGGGGTAAATAGTGTCGCCATTTTGGGTTTATGTATTTTTCATCATTATTCTTGTTCCAGTTTCATTTCCGAAAATTTAACTTTGTTAAAGCATAAATTATGTATGGACAGTTTTTCTGATGCCGCAGGCAATTACATGCTACTTCTGTTACGTAATCTTAAACCGGCCAAGGAAATAATTCAAGATTCTACCTTGGACGTTTGTATGAAGTAGACTAACTCAGACATTCCGCCAATACTAACCTTAAATAAAACACAGAGTCTTACTACGCTCTTTTACTTAGCATGAATTTTCATTCCTAAAAAAATAATTAATTTCAGTTTATAGATGTCCCTTTTACATACACCGAGAAATTCGTCATTTTATAACTGAACGTAACACTGGCCAACTCTTACACTTTAAATTTATAGTAATTTCCCACAAATAAAATATATTTCGGTTCCGCAGTTTTCGTAAAATCGCATGCCAAAGCAGAAATTTGACTATTTTCGGTAATTACCCAAAGCAAAAACTATTCAAACGATATGAATGAAATAATTTCGAGTAAAAGTAAATGTATGAGGTTACAGAATGTCACTGATATAATTTCTAGCATAAATTGTTTGTATTAAAACTTCTTGAATGTATCTAAATTTTGGCTTATCTCTCGAGTTTATTTACTTAAAAACAATATAGTTTACGTGAAATAAGAACGTTGTCATTCTATAGTTTAATATATTACTTTCACTCAAAACTATTTCATTAATGTAGTTTGAATAGTTTTAACTTTGGATAGTAAGCGAAAATTGTTGAATCACTACTTCGTTCTCCCGTTTGTTCTAAAACTATGGAATAACAAAATATTTTATTTGTGGGATGGGCATACTATTTATGTAATGTGTAAGAATTGGACAGTGCTTAGTACAGTTATAAGATTAATACTTTTACGGTGCAGAGAGCTGTTAAGAACAGTGGCGGCTCATGGGTTGCCATGTAGGGCTGCAGTTGCCAAGAGCTGTACATGGTTGTGCGCTGGTTGACTCTACAGCCACTGACACGCTGATGTGCAGGTGCCCCTTACTACTGAGTGGTCACAAAAGATTTAGTAGCTGGCAGATATTTCATGTTCGTTGGTCTACGGCGCGTTCATCAAGAGTGTATGGTTCTGGCTATCTGCTGCCCCACCTAGAAACAACTCACGAGCCTATACGCGTGTCGCATGAACGGTGTTGCAACGTACCATATTTATTTTATCTACGCGAAGCCGTTAAATTTATTCGTATTACATTTATCTACGAAAAGAATACACACTTAACAGTACTTCTATGATCTTGAAAACGCAGCACGCCTATTAGAAGTAAGAGTTTTTTGGCGCATCAAAATAGCACCAAAAAACTTTTTCAGACACACATTAAATTGTAAGATCCCATAGGAAGAAAACGGTATTTAAGAAGAGTATCTACTCATAGTGTACCGGCCAAACTATATATTTTGCCGGTATAGTTTATTAATGAAACGTGTTCCTACAGTTGTTAGATGGAGTTCAACGTATAGAATTTTTTTTTCTGTTTTTAGTTAGGTAATCTAACCTAACGCAATTTAACGAAAAAATATATGGAACACTTCGAAGCACTATTTATTTATGTAAAGCTACTTCTGACTACTGTAGAACCATTTTTCATCAACTTACAGTAGGTACTTATAAAATTAACTTTGCCTGGTTTACGATCAGTAGATTTTCTTCACATTTACAAAAACAACTAATGCAAAAACTCTCCACGCCAGGTAAGCGCACCACTAATAATAACGATTGCAAATTCTCGTCGCTTGTGACATTCTGCCCTTTGCAGCTCCGCAGTCTCCTCGTGTCGAAAGCGTAACATTACGTCAGACCACTCGCCTCCCACAAACTAAGGCGATCCGTACTCGATTCCCTGCAGTATCTGACCCTGGGTTCTCGCATGTAGGAATCATGCCGGATGATGTCACTGGACGAGGTCACTGGACGAGGGGTTTTCTCGGGGATCTCCAGTTTCCCCCGCCTCTCTTATTCCAGCGGCGTCTCCATTGTACGAGCTCATCTCGTTTTATCCTCCTGGGCACGCAGGCACCCTGTTGCATGACAGTATTCGGGGTATGATACTCTGGCCCTACGGTACTCTCTCATACAGTGGCGGATCCAGCATTTGTGAGAAGGGGGAAGGGGCTATGCCTGAAAAAGTGTGTATACAACACCCCAGCCGAAAGCGGGAGGGGGGGGGGTAGGGCGGTGGTCCTCCCCGGGAATATTTTGATTTTAGAGATGCAAAATTGTGTTTTTTAGGGAGTTTACACACAAAAAAAAATTAAATTACACAAGCAAGAAAATTTTAAAATAAGTTATGTCATAAAAAGTACATAGTGCTAATAAAAATAAATTATAAAAATTATAAAAATAAAATAAATCTGACTATAAAAGGGAGGGGGCGACCCCATGATCCCCACCCTCTAAATCCGCCACTGCTTCCATACAATATTTATTTTACCGTGCTATCGACGAAACGTAAAGCCCACTGAGTTTTTCTCCTCCAAACCTTGCATATTCTTCAGATTGTGAAAAGTGGAAAGCATTTATTTTCGTGAAATGTAAACTTAGTCGTTGCGTTTACGTATTTATGAACCAAGTTTATTTTAAGGTGCAATTTTAAAAAATAATGACTTATCAATATATAAAAGTAATTGGGACATTGTGAAGAATGTGCAGTACTTTGGTAAGGCAGTCTTGTATGCCAATAGATAGTTGTGAACATTGACATATGACCGATGTGCCACTAAAATCGTTACCAATTATTTCGCTTTCAAATAGCCTTAGAAATGTTACAGTTCAGTGCCCCTTGCCTTACAGAATGACGTATAACCGATCACAGCCAACATCTGGCATCTAATCTACCCTAAAATTCTGTTTGGCAACTGGCAGTTTGCAGACATTGACTTTGCTAATGATTGCACAGCGGTTCCTCCCAAAGTGGCAGCTAGGTATCGCGTGCTGCCTTTCCAGTTCGTTTATTATTGAAGCAACGACGTCTGTCCGTAGCTGACGTGGCAGTTTTAATAATTTAGTAGGCGGGTACAAATTCCACTGCAGTGCCGGGTACTGAATTAGCCGTTTCTGAATCAAAGATTTTCTGTTTCTGTAACTTTCCCACCGCGAAAACCAACCAACCTTCATATTTAAAATTACCGTTGGAAGAGTATTTGGCAACATACTAAACTAAGTCCTCTATATCGCCCAAGTAAATGTTTTAAATTTTTTTAACGTTTGAATATTGTTATTAGTTTTCGTAACCTTTATGCTTTTTTGAGTTTATGGTAGGTAATAAATATTTTTTGTTTCAGCCAGAAACTTGATAATCACAAAACAATATTTGATTAAATATAAGAAAATGGATTTAACTCCCGAAAAGTCTGAGTGGTCAGAAACCATACATCCTTACTAACATCGTTGGACGCCTAACTGTTGGCAAAACTAAATTTATGAATTAGAAAACTTGGTCGAAACTAGTTTTCGAAACTTAAAGTTATAATCTTCAGCCTTTATTTGTGTAAACGTGTGAGAATCACGGCCAACTTCCTCTTTTCACCCAAACCCTAAATAATTAACGTTAAAATTTAATTCTTAATTGTTGGATTTTTTTAAAAATAAAATTAACGACACTTCACAAACAGTAAAATAATATTAATAATTTACTGGTAATAATTATAAAAATCTGCATTTTCTTTGTTTAGTAATGCAAAGTTTCAACATTGCAGTTGGGAAGATCTAGCCTGACATTACTTTACCTGCTGGAGACAAAGTATTTTAGTGATAAATGGTACATTTTTACTAGCGTCAAGAAGAATACCGTATTCATGGCGAAAGCAGTAAATTGAAGCACTGTGTATTATTGGTTAGTTTACGCTGGGACTTAAACATGTAACTCTGTAATTGGATTTGTAAACGTATAGCTCAAAGTTAAACGATATTTTGTCTTTCTTTTAATGGAATATTCTTGTTTTTTACCTTAATACAACTATCATAAAACATCCGTTTTTTTTAGGGGGAACGGATTATGTATGTCTGTTGTAATTTTTTAATTACGGAGGCCTGGTTAGAGGGATGTGTGTTCTATGAATTGGTAAGCATATTAGCATGAGTTTAGTGGTTTTGAGTACAAACCGACATTCGTCACAACCTACATCATCTTTCATGTGGCAGGTGAGTACATGTTTCTCTTTATCACATGATTCATTATTTAAACTTACGCCTTTTGTAAGGACTATGTTTTAAAGCTTAAAATCAATAACTATTTCTATCACTCCAGTACTATGGTTTTACGATATCGAAGGGTGTCTTTGGCCGGCGTACGTAACGTAACATCGCCTGTACACGCAAGCTAGTCAATTGGCTTACCAGTATTATATTTCCTATGCACCGGCTACACTTCATTTTAGTTTTTTATAATTCTGAAATCACTCCAGGCGAATGCGGGAATGGTTCTGTAACAAACAGTTCTGAGGATTCTTGGTGTAATGTAAAGTTGTGTGTTACCGTCTATAACGACCTTGCTGTTGACGAAACGTAAAAACCCTTGACTTTTTCTCATCCAAGGTTCACCTCTGCTATCGAGTTGTGTAAAGCGTCAAGTTAGTTCCGTGTAAGGCTCTAAACAAATCTGGGGGCCACGGTGGCCGAGTGGTCAGACCACTCGCCTTCCACCAAGGCGATCCGGGTTATATTCCCGGCGGGGTCGGTCCCAGGATTTTCGCGTGTGTGAATCTTGCCGGACGATGCCGTTGGTCGGCGGGGTTTCTCGGGGATTTCCTGTTTCCCCCGTCCCTTCATTCCGGCGCTGCAATGTACTCACCTCATGCCCACCCCTCACCAGTGCTAAAGATCTCGATGTTGAGCGCTGACCAAAAATCTCTCACCCTCTAAACAAATTACTATCGGTAAAGCAGAAGGGAAACTAAAGGAGATAGAGGTCAGTACAACTACACACGTTCTTCGTGCTAAACATTGTTCATGTGCGAGTGTAATGCTGTGTTATGCAGATTATGGACTCGCCAGAGGAGCAAGTGCATGCTCGTGAAACGTGTCATTGAAAAGGTTAGCGTGTTGAAGGGAGAATGATGGAGGGATTCGCGCGCGCTCCCGTGCGCGAAGAGCCGGACGAGGGTCCTCGAAACAATTCGTGCAAGTGCCCGGCCCACTGCTGACACTTACCGCCGGATGCTGACAGGGAGGGTTTGGGAAGGTGGTGAGGGGGTGTTTGTCCTCGTCGCTGAAGAGCGTCCTCTCGGAGTGACGCCACATCTACACCCAGGCGCCGTGTTTGCCGAGTCGCCTACGACACGTCGCGGCTGTCTGCTGAAGGGCCTGCGACCTCTTGCCTGCTCTGGCCCTGCCTTGATAACAGTGTCACCTTGTCCACGTGACACTCCCTTCAACACTGCTTGGGATGCGAGGACGGCGATGAGTGATGCGTTGCCAACAGCTGAAAAAAAAATTCCAACCACAAACATAGTTTCAAAAAAACTGTACCATTATTTAAACAACTAGGTATTGTATCACGAGACACGTTAGGAAATTTTTTTTTGCTCATTGGTATTGATTAGAAACTCTTATTTAAGGATATTCGCCCGATATTCTCGTCTTTCTAGAGATTATTATTTAAAACCCATACGAGAGCCTATATCGCAAAATCGCTTTGTAACATTGTTGCAAATTGGCTACACTACATAATATAATTTTTCGAGACGTACTGTACGACGATTTTAACAAATTTATGAATTAAATGGAAATTTCGTTAATTAACCATTTAGCTACTATTTGTCTCTCTTCTCTCTGAACAAAGTCATGGTACGTAGTTAAAAGATACGGATAAATTTTACGATAGCGGCTCCCGTTTATGTATTTAAAACATAATTATCGCAAACATGAAGAAACTCGTGCCCGTAACCTTGAAGCTGCTGTCTACCCAGAGCGCCGAACAGTGTGTAGAGCTTTGCCCATTACCAAATTATTCGAAAATGGCCCAACCCACATAAGTAATTTCTGTTTAGGAATAACATTCAAAGTTTTTAACTCACGTGTTCGCCCTAATATTTGAAAACGGCCAAAAACAAAACTGGATGTTTTGCGGTGTTTTTTTTTTAAGGATGACGACCTTGGTGCTGCAGAATATTTTAAAGAGTGTAGTACTGTACAATACTCTTTTATGATTAATATTTCATCATAAAATGTATAATGAAGCGAGTTGTTGTCAAGAATACTGCACGCTAGTTCAGTGACTAGCGCCTAGAGGCTAGGGGAGACTTGGTACGAATGTTGGTACCAATGCTGTGTCGTCCTTACCGCTTCCACATTTCAAGGCATCGAACACTTAAAAGACGCCCACCAGACGGACACCTTAAACATATAAACTGTATGCTATATTATATTGCTACTGCAACTGAATTTTGGTGAAATGAAATGTGCACCGCCTTGTTTCAATACCGTATGTGCACAATGCTGCTTTTCTTCCTGCTTATTGACAACTTTGTGTTGAGAAGCGTCACTTATTTGACTGTACTAGTCAGAATAAGGTTGCTACACTACAAGTCTGTGATTTGTTTTTAGAACTGCAAAAAAAAAGTTAAAAACGTCCAAAAATTTACTGTTAAGTATAACTCAAAATATGCACATAAGACATTAAAACAAATAGGTAAAAATCTGTGTCTCGATGTAAAATTCTCAGGTCAAATTCATTACCTTGTGAAAATCTCACAAATTTATAGCATCTGAACGATGATGGAGTTATTAGTCATCAAAAATAATTAGGCTATCAAATAATGTTGTAGGTGCTCATAGATTTTTTAGTCGTCGGGTTGCGTGTATAACGACTAGTGACTAAATTGTAAGGACTTTGTACAATTTTAAAGCAATAAAATGAGAAAAAGTTACTTATTTAATTTTCATGAAAATATTTTAAGATTCGTAATTGAATAGTTACCCCGAATAGTGATCTAACCCACAAAAACATGATTGTTCATAATAGCAAAAATACAATTTTGAGACAAAGGAGCATTACCTTCTGCTAAACCTATGCAAGGCGTAATAACTGTACATCATACAAAACGCTTCATGTTCAATATTACCTTTATTTACGTTTGGGTATTGACTTGTAGCTTAACAAATTGAATTTCAGTGGAAAAAGGACCTAAACAGCACAACTATAATAGTGCTCTAACCTACAAATAAGTATAGTAAAATCAAAAAACATTGAAAAAAAAACATTAAATTATACTTTACCAATGTCTCTTATGGTTTCAGTAGTATTAATGAAAGCAAGAAAACCATTAGGTTATTATTCATTATTGAAATACCATGCATGATGACAGTAATCACTCAACTGCATGTAGACATACGTAGAATGCACGATATTTAACTGGGATGAACCTACACATGTGTAGCAAGTCTTTTTTCTTCGCTACCTTTATATAGCTATCGCTTCTTCGTAGAGCTGGGAAAGTACAGTTGGGAGTGGACGTAAACGTATCCTTGCTCTGGGTACTGGCCGTATTACATAGCTGTACCAAGGTTGTGAGGTGTTATGACTCACTCGCGTCCGAACAGAATTTGGTTCGTCTGATGAGAACTGAATCCAATGAAAAGATGTTATCTTGAAATCGGCCTGTTTTTTAAACATTGCTTCAATGACAGACAGGTCAATTAAATCTTCTTTGTCCACGTATTATGCACTAAATCCTGAACTTGCATTAACAATAACTTCAAGCCATTGTTTTGGATGATACACTGTAGATGTTTTCTTATTTCTTTCGATAAAGGCAAAGTCCCTATCGCAGGGAAGAAAACTGTGACCACTGACTAAGAATTTTTGGTCAATGGTTGTGAAATATTTCTTCGCAGTCAGATAATGATATAGAGCAATACACCGCCAGTTATTGTTTTGAGCGATACAACGACCTGACCAAACAACTGAACTGCATTTCGAACCACTTAAAGAAGGTGAAATTAGGAGATTAATGTATTTCAGAATGCATGAAGTAACTTCAGAAGAACCACGTTTTGCCACTGACTCGTGCCACACTAACATAAGCGGCTTTCCGGTTCCCATTATGTGGACACATTGGTTATAAGTAGAATACTGTCTCTGATAAAACATAGAAGAATGATGAAGTGTTGGACAGAACAATACCTGTTGCATATCCGTGCAAAGTACAACATATGTGTGGTTCGATTGTGACATGACAACATCCTCGCGAAGAACCTTATATGCAGTCTCAGCCTTTCTGTGATGAAATGTACTTTGCTCACTAATACTCTTCTGCTCATCTTCGGTCTCAGCTGCTACTAGACGAATGTAAAGTTCATCACAATATGGACAAGAGTCTGATCATGGAGGACCAAATCTAAGCTTGAAGTCACTTCTGAATATGTCCCGATACAAACTACGCGAACATTTAATATCTGGATGACTTTCCTTGAAAAGATCATACATTTTTTCCACACACAGTTCTAAACTAAGATACAATTTGCTGGAGGCGGATCTTGAGTAGTGGCTCTCTTGTGCAGGCATAGAGCGAATGTGATCTCTTACCAGTTCTTTGACGCAAACGGACACAGCGCGTGGACGACTATGATGTTTCCCTCTTTTGTCATAAATATCAAGGTTAAATTTCATTTTCGTCTGAAGTGTTTGCACATGTCGAGAGGAAATTTGAAGAACATCGAACACAGTTTTTTTACACACATTGTAGTCTTTACCATTTACAGGTAGGTGGTATTTGAATGTTGTCTGCCTCCGGGAGATATCTTCCGCTACATTTCTTCGTTTTATGTCTTGTAGTACCATACAACTTTGGACTAAAAACGTAGACTGCTCATTATATGTTCGTTTGTAGAAATCTTGAAATAACTTTGTCTTCATATCTTTGGAAAGCTTGTCGCATTCATACGTACAGCTGCATACAGTAACCTGAAACAAATAAACACTTTTATATTGATGGTGTAGAATATTTACATGTTTAATACAAACCATTAAAGGCTAGTTTTTTTAGCAGTAAAGTGAGGTCACCAACAAAAATATATAAACTCTGCATAAATTAGACTCAGTTTTATCCATTGTTGTTGTGCCAACCAAATGTAAACATTCAAGACGGCAAAACAGATATAAACAAAATAATTATTTTCAACAACAACATATACCGTACCTCTATACACTGCAATAATTTTTCGGGGCAAACAGTTTGTTTGTACCTACAAAACCTTTCTCTCAGTGCAGTTAATAAGGGGGTTGGATAACTTGTTGGACGGGGGCGAGAGAAAATGTGTGTTGCCGAAACCCACACGACATTTTTGGACCAAATGAAATTGTGACACATGCAGTAACTAGTAATAGATATTTGTCTGTTATTTGACAATTCAATAAACTATTCATAACACACATTTCCAATACATATTGCCTAAAATGTACTATTACTATGATAAAGTATTTGGTCACGTATACAGTTCATGTAACAATGCCTAAATTCATTTAAACATCAGACATAGGTGGACTGGAAACAATATAGGTTAGATCACTATTCTGCTCATATTTTGAGATTCACATTTTCCTGGCACAAACGTCCCTTTCCTGTTTTTATATGGCTTGCTGGCATTTCTTGAAGCTTTATTCTTGTTGTCCTTCCATTCTGATAACCGTATCTTTCTTCTACGTACTTTGTATAACTGCTTTTCTGCACTACCACTAAGCACCAAACTCTCCTCGTCAGCCATCTTGCTGCAGTTAGATCTGTATTCGTCGGAATGCCAACTTTACGACGTAAATATTACTCCTTTGGTTGGAAATATTGCTTCTGAGCAACAATAGCATTGTGCGGTGTGATGGATAGATCATTATTCTGCTATAATCGCAACTTCCACACGTTTGTGGGTTAGATCACTATTCGGGGTAACTATTCAATTATAAAATTCGACAAGTAGCGAGACCCCCAACTTAAACAGGATTCACACATGCCAGAATAGATTTATGATATACATAGGTTATTATTTAGTATTTCTATTCTATTGTCTTCCACTGTTGAGACCACTGAAGTTGCTGACACAAGATATGACTTAATTATTGTCATATGTTTGCCGTTACAAAATTGAAAGGATTCATGTTGCTACAATTTCAGAAATCTGTTAAGTTTATGCCTTTTCCAATAAAAAAATATTGATACATCATCTGGAATCGACAGAAAGTATCGAGATCTAACTGATAATACAAGCCTGTAGTAATCGCTTCCCGTACCTCGTCCTAAGAAGCAACGTCTAGAATGACGTAAAAATGTTAAAAGTATGTAAAAGAGTAATTATTAAACCATATAGAATTTTAAGACATGATTTTCCACCAGCAACTTTAACTAAACTATAGTGACAAAGCACATCCTTTAAACGGAGTACAGCCAAGACCCCCACATAAAGCGTGTCCGATTAATAATTTTGTAAAATGGTCACGTACCAGGATTAAGGCAATGCGCTTTAGTTTCTAGTGTTTTCTCGATAGTAATAATTTTTTTTTTAACTTAAACAAGACCAGATATCAAAAATTTATCTGGCAGGTTTGGTTAAAATGGTTTTTGGAGTGATAACTAATTTTTTCAAAGAAAGAAATTATGTGGTAGTTCTTATAAGATGGAGCAATGGAAAATCAAGACACTTGAATTTGGTTTCGAATCCTGGTACAGCTACCCTTGTTCAGATTATACAGTAGTTTTCTAAATTGCTTCATGCGGATAATGGGATGATACAATTCCTGGTAGATTCTTTCCCTGTTCCTTCCCTAGTTTCAGTTTTTCAGATAGCGAGGCGTTGTTGTAATGGGGGCACATAAAATTCCAAATAAATAAATCATGTATTCAGATCTAATACAGCTCCGTTTGTACATGCTGACACATTTCAAACTGTAGCCGAGAATTGTTCATATATAGGATACATGGTTGCACATAGTTATCTGCCCATCCATTTTTGTAAGATAGGTGGCAACGGCCCGTCGCTTTTCGCTCTTATGTTAGGGTCATAGTGATGCTGTTGTTTTAGTTGGCCCAACTGACAATCTCACCGTGCAGAGCATGGTGAAGTAACGGTAACACATCGCCTATACTAAGATGTTTGGTACAGTCAACTGTTTATGTGTTTGTTTATGGCCAAAAAGCGTCTAACTGTTGAATCAACAAAATATTTTACTAACTGGTAGATTTAAACATCTCAAAAATACATTTTGGTCCAGTAAAATGTATATTTTGTTTGAATAATAATCAGTATTTAACACCTTTCATATAATTTTCAGGCAAAAAACGTTTGATTGGATGAAATACATACTGGTTACGCCATATATGAACATTGACTGTACCAAAAATTTTTCTCTGTGCGGATTCGCTGTTCAGTAGGACCCGGGTTTGATTCCTATGGGCGCCTTAGCAACGGCAATGGCCGATTCCTCATCCAGTTCGTCATAGTGTCAAGTTGTGTGACACAGTTTCAAAGACCTCGCAATCGACGAGATGTACAGTCTACTACCCTACCAGTTCCACGACCGAACAAGCGGGACTTACTCTTCCAAGGACGTTCGATATCTGAGGTTCTCCTGTCATCATCCAGATTTAACACGAGTGACTTAGTTTGCGGGACAAACACACACACACTTCTATATGAACCTACCGAAGACTGTACCATCATGCAGGATCGTGTATAGTTTACGTTCGGGAAGTCGTGGGTTCGGTCACTACATCCAGTACTACAAGCTGCCCCCTCTCCCTCCGCGACATGGTCGGAATTCCCCAAACTGCGTATCGCTACGTACCGAGCCCTCGTTGGTTGAAGAAAATACGATGCAGCCATGAGAAAAATCGACAACTGCAAAATGCAGCTTTCAGTACCGATTCAAAACTGTACTCTGAAAAATATCTATAACTAAAATATTTTCGTTAACGACAATAACACATATAATGACGTATGTTCGAAATGTCCATTTTTAAGTTACATGCGCTCACACTACGCACATATGCGTTCACCTAGGCGACAATTCAGTATTCGTACTATTGCCGGATACTGTATTATAATAACTCAAAAGATTTCCATCGCAATAAATGTTTAGGTACTCGAATCTTATCCTGAGAAGTGCGTCAGTTTCGCGGTTTCATGCAACAGCAGCTTAGATTTCTCAGTCCTGTACACTGGTTGCCAATGATCGACTATCCATTGACTTCTAGCCGTTCAATTAGATAGCATGCGACAGTCGTACGAATTATTTTATTATTTCTACTTCTGTGTTTTCAGCCTGACTTAGAATACAGTAAATCCTCGGAATTGAAATGCGTCTACTTATCATTACCAAAACTATTTTACACTTAAAACTTACAAATCAAACATACTCGTGACTAATATTTGCATTTAAATATATCATACACGATAGGTTTCTTTGGCACAAATTCAAACATTTGAAGGGCAGAACAGTCTACATTTTTGGGCAACCCTTTCTCATGCGTTTGCTCACGTCCATTATAGGAACATTTTGGTGAATTTCAGTAAAATTTGCCTTGCAAATTGCTAGCCCATTACATTCTGATTCTTAGTACCCACCTACGGTTCGGGAGGAAATAAAGAATATTATTTTTACCATTATTATTTTATGGAACCAATTTTTCCCCGTTTGAATCGTCCTTAAATTACTCTCATTAAATAAGATAAATTGTTTACTAATCTCTGAATAAAATAACTGCTGTTCATGCTAAAACGAGCACATTTTGAAACGCTGCTAATGGTCTTCCTTTTCCCCCATTTACTTATTTCCACTGCTTTTTTATTTAAAACTTAGAACTGTGACTACATCACAGGCGAAAGTTAACAAATAAGGCCGGATATAATTCTGTCAACATCACATAGATAGCAAGTAGGGCCAAATCTTGGTAATTAATTAAGGAAGTAAATGTTCTATTTGGGTACTTTCCTTACAGTAGCGGCAGTTTTGTGGTTATTTTTTCGTGTCACAATAATAACCACATTGTTTTAAAACTTTTCGTCTGCATCGATTTTAGCGCGTCGTACATTGGATGCATGGATAGTCGTGAATTACCACAACCTCTGTTATGTGAATTTTAATATCGGACAAATAGTATATTTTTAAGTGTAGAAGAAGCTAAGCAGAGTTTTCAAATAAGCTACGCTAGTTGCAAGCCTGTTGGTGTAGTGTAGAGTAAAAACTATGGCAGTTGATGGAAAATATTAAGGGGTCAGTAAATATCAGGAATCACTACTCGTCGTGTACCGGCCAAGTTAATGATTTTAGAGGTATAGTTAATTAACGAAAAATTATTCGTTTGATGTAGTCGTACGTAATGCAACTAGTAGTTTACTAACTTCTATTTTTTGTTTGGTAGTGTTAGTTAGGTTAAGTTAGTTTATGTTGGTTTTGATTAGGTTAAGATATTTTACTATTACGTTTTCCATTTTTCGTCAGGTAATGTTAGGTAAGGTTACTTACCTAACCTAACGAAAAATGAAAAAATTAAGGTCCGAATTTAACCAGAAAATAACCTAATTTAACCAATGCAATCTAACCTAACGAAACACGGAGAATTTAGAAGTTAGAAAACTATACTACAATTTACTTTACGAATGACTACTTCGAACGTCTATAGTCACATTTATTATCAGTAAACTATACCTCTGAAATTAATAGTTTGAGCGGGTACACGATGCATAGTGATCCTTGATATTTACCCAGGTGTCTTCTGATTCGCCGTGTAGGGCAATCACTTTTCATACGAAACTGTTTGGCGTGCACTTGTTTTGCTCATTATAGACCTAGTTCTTCAGACGAATGCTGAATGTACTACACAGACAACGTGTGCACAAAACCGCTATTTCGAAGCACTCCGCCGCGGCTGAAAACATTCTACCCACTGCCACAGAAGATTTAGGAATACAGAAGTGAAATAGCCAGCAGGAAGGCGAACTCAGTCACACACGCTAACAAAATGGCTTCCCTGGCCAGCAACATGGCGGAGACGCCTACCATAGAAAAAATAAGGTGTTACGCCAATCTGCGTAAGGCGACTGCCCTGCTAGCCGGTAGCCTGACCAATGGGAAACATGCCGTAATATGAACGAGCCAAATATACACGGGCTGGCATCAACAACCTCTGGCAGCCAATAAGAGGTGAAGTTCGCCTGTATCAAACGAGCCGCCACGTCATTTCACGTCTATGTTACTATTTAGTCTGTGCCACTGCTGTACGTACTAACTGGATAAATGCAAGTGGTACAGATTTTACACTATTAGAATTATTTGGACGATGCTTAAAATTTCGTAGTAAAACGGTTCGACGGAAAGCTTGTCCACTGTCTACTGTAGTTCTGTGCATGACGTATAACGGTGATGTGGCATTCGATATATTTGTCAGTAACGAACTTTAAAGAGTTCGCTTACTTCTGTGCCACGTAACGCTTGGCAGGTAGCGCCCTTAGGAGTGTTCACGTGACAAAAATCCATAATTTGATGTTTGTAAGACATAGTGTTTGTTTTAAAGACGCTACTTGCGACTATATTTTCCACTTTTAAACAATTTTTAGCTTTCGTAGTCTTCACATAGTGGCATGTCGAAGTCAGAATTTATTAGTTGTGTTAATAATAGGAATAAGAAAAACGAAGTGATTTACTCAAATGAAATAATTTATACTGAAATGAGATAATATGGGCCATATGTTTAAATATTTAGAAACACACAATCAAATTCCTTTATACCTTAAAAAAAAAAAATTCTGAAAACGATGAAAATGTAAGTCATTTATAGCAGTTTTTAAATAAGAGAAAAGGGCTTTGTTGTATGTTTTTAAATATGTTAGCATATTGATAATAATATCTTTTTTCAGTGTTAATTGTATCATACGGTTAAATCGCTTGGTTTTTCTTATTCCTATGTTCCCGTAACTTGCAAATTTTGACTTTGACATGCCACTATGGGAGGGCTATTAAACCTAAATAATTTTACCAGTTTAAAATTTCGTCACAAATAACGTTTATAAAACGAATACTATGCTATGCAAATATAAAATTACGAATTTTCGCCAAATGAACACCCTTAAGGTGACTCCCTTGAAAGGGTGCGTTTGTGTGTGTTACGCACAAAATCGATGGAGTTGTAAGAGCTCTGCTGGCTGGCGTATGTAATGCAATATCTCCAATACGCGCAAGTGACTCGACTGGCGAGCAGTGATTTACCAGAATTGTCTTAACTATAAGTCTTAAAGCAGTGACCATCATATTATCTGTGAGAAGTATGGTTCAAGTCTAGCGTATGCTTCTATTTTTGTGTTATTCGAATACGGTTGGTATTTTCAAAGTAAAGGTAGTCTGAAAAATCTGTTTTTTTTTTTTTTTTTTTTTTTTTACGTATTTTGAGTGGTTAAAAATCGTGATTTTATTAAGCGTATTAGATATTTAAACTTACGCAGTCATATTATTTTGTGTTCTTACACGCAAACGTACTGTATGTTTGGTAGTATCTTCACAGAAAGAATAATTTCAACTCACTGCAACACATTCCAAGCCCAGATAGCGTGCCATCTTATTTTTATATTCAGTCCATCGAGAAAACAGCGGTCGTTGTTTACAATCATTGCGGATGACACGAGGTACAAGGACGTATACAAGTGAATCTCAAAGGACCTGCACCAAATAAAATTAATTTCCGAAGCGGAACGAACTTCACCACAACGAACAAATTTGCTTGTTTTAGTAATCAGAACGGATGCCCGATCCCGTTCCTCTCATTTCTTCCGCAGTGTTAAATAATGTAAATCTAATCTTCGGTTCTGGAGTTGAAAATACCTTCAACTTGAATTCGCTACTGTAACTTCCCGTTGTTTGCACTAGTGTATCGGAAACTAAAATTCCTTCACCATCTTGTTGCGAGCAGAAACTGATCTCGCCTTCACAAACATTGTTTAAGTTTTTTCTCCTTTTTTTTTTTTTTGTGCGAAACTACTGAACATACTACCAAAATATTAAAACACCACAATCCAAAGAGCGCTTCCTTTTAGAAACATGATTTTAAGCATACTCAGAAATGTTACTGAAAACAAAAAAAACTTTCAAACTGCTGAAAATACAAGCCTAGCAACGAAAAGATTTTTCCAGAATTTTTTCCTGTGTATTTTACGTGCACATGGGCAGCTTCGCTTCATGGTAATTGACAGTGTGTCTATGTTCAGCTACATCTGTAGCTTGACCACACTAACCAGACTAAGGTTATTGTGTCACCACACTAACCAGACTAAGGTTATTGTGTCACCACACTTCTGTGATTTACCGGTAGAACCGCGAGACAAGCGAAAGTGAAAAACATCTAATCTTTGCCAACGATACAGAGCTACAGATGTGCACATAAGCCATTGGAATCAAATGGTGCAACAATCTCTGTCACAAAATCTTGACTTTACTGATTTGTAATGGTAGGCTAGAATCATGGCCTCTTCGAAGCAAATTCTGGAAAAACAAATGCTGATTTTTGTGAAATATTATGGAATTAGAATATATTATAGTAAAAGCAAGGCGTTTTACCTTTTGACCTGAAATATTTTGCTGTAAAGGCGCCGTTTTCGATTTATTTAGTTTTTTATCCTGTACCAATCCCGGAAAAAGAAGGTATAGGCCTAAGCAGATTTTTATTAATTTTTTAATATGTCATGTTAAATTTTGTGCTCTTTTAATTTTTATTTCTACAAGTTTTGTCGTGAGATGTACCATTTTCAACTTATTAATTTTTTCCGCATTTTCCAAGAAAAAAAAAACCGAAAGGTGGATTTCGGTTTATTTTTAGATATGTTATTCTACGAATTTTTCTGCAAGTTTTGGTGTGAAAAAATTTTTCTTGAAATTTGTCCATGCTTTTTTTTTTATATCTTTCCTAGACAATAGGCGCAAGTCTTCTCGTCAATAGATCGTCTCTGTGAGGCATTCAACGATGAACTATAAATGTACGATACAATATGCTACAATATTAAAGGTAAATATGTATTGTACATGCCTATGCCTTTTTAAGATTTTCTTCCAGAAGTTTCATATCTAAGTAAAAAGAACCACAAATCCTCACATTTTCACCAGTTCCAACCGCAAGAAAATATATAAGCTTTAAAGAGTACCAAGAAACTGTGACACGTTCTTTAATGCTTTTCCTAAGAGGAAAATAACTCAACCCACTTAGAACAGATATCGAGTAAACCTTTATCGGTGCAAACTTATATACATAACACGTCGGCCAGGACAGAGGGCCACCGTACCCAGCAGCTGCTAACTGTCGATAATAATGCGAATTCGGTTACAAGTATGGCACTGCTTTACATACCACAGGTATACATTTGTATCACACACAAATTACTATATATAGGTCGTTCGGAATAAAGTGAGCACTAAATATTTAACCTTTGAAAATTATCACTAGCCATTACTGCATTTAATTCTGCATTAACTCTAGTTGCGTTACTGCTTGTATGGTTGGCAGCGAAATTACGGAAAATAGTTCCGTGTATTTTCCTATTTAAATACAGTAATACAGAATCAAAATCAAATGAAATCAACACAACTGTATTTCATATCATTAATAAACATTTTTTTATCAAACAGTATCGATTCATACTGACTGCGTAGTTTATCTTACACGAGCAAGCATCAAGTGACGTGTCCAGAGACGTTAGACATTTCCCGTTGTTAGCCGTTACGCGCGGAAAGATACGAATTGACTGAAAATAGAACTTTGGCAGGGCTTTTTGGAGGGCTCACTTTATTCCGAACCACCTATATAAATAGTATAGGCCCTATATCCTGGTCAGAGAATTCTCCACACGTATGCTATACCAACTTGGACAGCTCACAACAACTGCATAAACTTGAAAAAACAGATCTGGACTAACTCACGTTTATAGTACAAGATTACGGTAATATTTGTATCTCGAATAAGTTTAATTTATGGTATTGCACAACTATTTTTATATTTTATGAACAAAAGTCCTAGAACTATCTTCCTGCAGCAATCCAATATAAATATATTAACCACAAACACTCCTTTCATGAAGTTAGTTAAAATACATGTACTATTATTCACGGGGACATCATTTTAAAGCTGTGATATACCCTTTATTGCATTGTTATAGCCTATTTATTTTCATGTAACATTTATTGCTTATATTGGATGTATAATTGTGTATTTTTATTACGTACTAGTTTCATATTGCCTGTTTTCTAATTTTAACTTGTGTTGTTCCTAACGGTAACTTGTCCTTTGTCGATGGTGTATTGGTCCCCTTGTATCACACATTTAATATTCACCTGTGTCCCTTTGTCTTGTAAGAATTATTATAATCCAGAAAATCTCCACCTAGAGTGACTGCTACTAAAGGAGATTACAAATTATGTTGTACACCTATCCTTGTATACTATTATAATAAATAAAATAGAACCCCGTTACCGTTCAAATGAAAAAAAAAAAAAGTCAAGCTCCAGAACCGAGAAAGTTAGCCCAACGATTCCCAGCGCCCGCCTCCGAGGATGCGACGTTCTGAATGTGTTAACATTTCCCTAATTCAACCCTCGCCTGCGATAAAGGCCCCAGCGTGCGGGAAATTTCCGGGCCGAGCTTCAAATTACTTCCAATGTCGCCGTAAGTGAAAATAAGGGGATTTCATTACATCGCCGCTTCTGAATGGATAATAATGTGCCTCGGAGAACGACGACGTGAATGGAATATAGGACACTACGAGGAAAAAATGTACACACTGATGACTTAGGCTGGTTTATAGTTCCAACATAGAATACGTTGGAGTATTGTCTGCAAATGACAAAAAACTGGAGTCTTATAAGTCGTTTTATTGATGCGTCAATTTATTTATTAGTGTTTTGCAAGCCCTAGAATCGTAACAAGTCGTTGGTAGAGGTACAAAGACAAATAATGAGGGTTTGTCGGCAAGACGCTGTGTAAAGGGAAAACCGTAGAATTCGTTTAAAGGCATTTTGGGAACCCAATTGACATCAGGAAAGCTGGAGCATGGAATCGAACCCAGAATCCTTCCAAAGGCGAGGCTAAAATTTTGCGACTATTGCACATCTATCAAATTCACGATCTAAAATTGGACTGCATGATATCGGCAATGGGAAACTACTTTTTTTTCCAGTGTAATAAATTAACCTCGTGTATTGTACATTTCATTTTCGTAACAAGGAACTTCAAATAGGAAACCGCAAACTCGGTAATTTTATTACTTGATATCTGTTTTACACAATAATATCAGGCACCCAATAACGCATAACATTATTAATGGGAGATCACCAAAAGTATAACTTGTAAAAATGAAACGGTACGCGACAGATTGCTTCAGGGCATTCAAATACTTGTGTTTGTGTCGGTATGCAAATCAAGTTCTGTAAAATAGAACATTGCTCTGTTCTCCGAGGCATTAATGCGGATGTACTTCACTTTCATTTGCATCGATCGTAACAACCCATTAAAATTGTTTGAGCAAAAGTTTATTCTTTGCTACCGACCTAACGAGCTTTATTAAACTTGTGAATCCCGTCGCGTACGTCATGACCATTTGATTCGAACTCTGTGGACTTCGGCGCTACATTGGCTAACTGCCAGACTATAATAAATGTTGTTCCTGACCGTTACGTTGTCGCCCGAGTCGTCGCATTTTGCGTGTTGGAAGCTTATAAATGCAGAGAACTCAGACTTAGGCATCTCTAGATTAAGGCTGATGCCTTAGATATGGCAACCCTGTCAAAAAAATAGTCCATTTAATAACACTTTAACTCTTTAAACTTCAATGGCTTTCCCTGATTCGCTTGTATGTAGGTCCCACAAATGAATAAGTGAATTCAATTGCCATTGGTAAGTTCAAAGGGCTATCAAAATGCCCCTTCG
Source organism: Medauroidea extradentata (assembly GCA_003012365.1). NCBI lineage: Eukaryota > Metazoa > Arthropoda > Insecta > Phasmatodea > Phasmatidae > Medauroidea > Medauroidea extradentata. Next base: position 40,152 of record PNEQ01026875.1, read on the forward strand.
TGCAAAGTAACCATGTCTATGTTAGCGGCCTTCTACAAGAGACGGCTATGACTGAAAGCAGGTCAGCACCCACAAGACGCCACACACTACCTTCTAGATATAAGTTTCAGTGGTGTGCAATCCTCTCGCTGGTAGATCACCTATATGCGACATTCACGTTGCAAGGCGCATAGTAACCAAGCTAGCTTCAAGAACAAAATCTCAGGGTAGTAAGGCTTTACGTTATTCTGCTGGTAAACATAACGAGTAGCAAGAAAACACTTACCCTTTGGACAACAACAGTCTGTTCCCTGTGCAAATATGAAGGAACTATAGCACATATTGCAACCATAAATGAGCGGTTCACATAGCAATGAAGCCAAGTAAGCAAATATGGCAAATTTTTATCCTCCTATATTATGCGACACACATAACGCATAAATGAAATCACAATCTTATAACTAATTTATTTCCAACACTCTAGTAACACATCAGTTTTCACTGTTGCAAAAAAAAAAAAATATTTCAAAATAATTCCAAAGGTAGGGCGAGTTCATTATAGGTAGGGACCTGTAATTTTCACGAAAAGAATTTTGCCCCACTTTGTTTCAGTGACTTACGTGCACATCTGCAGCTCTACTTCATAATCAGTGATTGGACGTTTTAGCTCTGACGTGTCTTAGGGTTTTACTGGCAAATCACAGACTTGTGAAGTTGTAGTAACGTTATCGTGATTGGCAAAGTCAAATGAGAGACAATACTTATCAAAAACACGCTGCCAATAACCATAAAGTAGAACTGCAGACGTGCACGTAAGTCACTGAGACAAACTTGGGCAAAATTCTTTTCGCGAAAATTAGGGATCTCTAATTATAGGTCTTGGCACAAACGAAATATATGTAATCATAAACAAAATGAAAGCTGGTAACAAATAAATTAATTAGGTGGCAAATTTAAAAATAAAAAAAAAAATAAATGTAATCTTCTCATTAAGGAGGCTTCATAGTTAAAATAAATATTCAAAATGTTAACAAAACTTTATACTTACCCCTATGACCTCAACAACATAAATATAGTAAACATAACACGCTACAATGTGGCGACCATATCACTATTTCACGATGGCATACCGTGGAAATTGATTTGTGTGACCATACACTTGAAAACACTGTAATTTCTTGTGACATGCATGATTGGGCGATATACGTCTGACACAACGTAGCTGTCTGCAGACAAAAAATTGACATAAAATATTACAATAGCGACATTCTAATAGGCTCAGTCAAATAGGGTAACAATTCTTCGTACAAACAAAGCCAGAAATCTTTTCATAGTTGAAATCCAGCAAACAGTTAAGTTTTTCCGCGATAAACCATCATCTCTAGACGTAATATTAGAAATAGACGTGTAGCGTAAACACCTATACATTTTTAAAGATTCTGCGTCAAAAAACTTTACCCCTAAAAAGCAGTAGCGAAGCGTGGTCGTGTTCCAAGACAAGCTCTATTAGTATCCGACTTCACACTTAGAGCACGAGTCATAATCAGGGATCAGATTTAAAGATTAGTGGAGGACCTGAAAAAGGTTTGCACACATGATACGTTGTTTGAATGCTGTTCTTAATCAGACATATATCACACACGTTGAGTACTTTTCGAACAGACTTCTTCGGCCTATCTCTCCACACCCCTCGGAGGACTGGACAGACGGCCAGTAGTAGCCTACAGAACGGTTCCATATAAATTGCATTTTTCTCACCTGTATTCTCTTTAATACCAGAATTCGTGCACACTCTTAAAAAAGTGAAACAAGAAAGGTAATTAGATGGGATGGAAACAGATGTAGGCACTTTATGTGTGTGTATAATCAGCTTCTTCGTGGAGGAAGCTGTAACAAACGAATTTATGTTAAGGGCTTGTTCCTTGGGTAAACAATATTTGAGTTATTGGCACCAGTGTGAAAAAACTATTAGATATGAAAAAATTGGAGACAATGTCCAGTCACACGATGTACAATCCTGTGGGTGCGTTTTAAAAATAATCTACCATTCAACAGATAAAAAAAATTATACTTTGCTTAATTTTGGCTTATTTTCACGACAAAAAACGTGGTACTTTGGGTGACGAAATCTACAAAAACGTTCAGTACATTGCTACAAAAAAATTCAGCTACAAATTATGACATATTAGTTTCACTGTGGAGCGAAATTTTGATATGGGCATTAGGGCCCGGTAGTTTTCGCGAAAAGATTTTTGCATCACTTTGTTTCAATCCCTTACGTGCACAACAGCAGTTCTGGTTCGTGGTCAGTGATAGGATGCCGTAACACCGAGCGTGTAGAGGTTAAACCCGCAAATCACAGACGTGTTGTATCGCAGTTATCCGTGTACTGATTGGCACAGTCTAATGAATAACGACTCTGCACTAAACTACTCTGTGAATAGCCATGAAGTTGAGGTGCAGGTGTACACGTAAGACACTAAAACAAAGTGGGGCAAAAATCTTTTCGCGAAAACTACCGGGTCCTAAGTATTAGGTAGCAATAAAAATATATTTTCGAAATTACCGCAAAACTAAGGATGAAGACCACAAGTCCTCAAGGGAAAGACAGTCGCTGCAGCCGCTTGTAATTAGAGGCGATTTGGCAAGTGTTGAGCGAGTAAACGTAGTTTCCAGGTCTCGCTCTCTCTCTCTCTCTTGTCCAATGGTACGCAAATATATGTCACATGCAACAGTAAGTTATTATTGAAGGTGAGGAAATCAAAAGGAATGATCTGTAAATTCTGGTATGTACAATTCTTCTTCGCTATAATGGATACTTGACTACCGAAGCCAATAAACTCTATTTTTACTGTTATTTTCACTAATTTTACCCCCATAATTAATGGCATAACAGTAGGAAAGAAAACACGGCATCTGTAGTAAATATGTTGCTATAGCTTTTGTGGGAAAATCCGTAATCCCAGAACAGTTAATTGAAGTGGTTACTCGAATAAGAGCACAAGGCGATATTTAAAAGAGCATTCTGCACTGAAAAATACGTCATTTCATAATTGCATAAAATACTGTCCAAGTCTTACGCAGTGCATTATTAGTAACTGTCCACAAACAAATACTATATTTTTCGTTTCCATAGTTTCGGTACAAGCTGACGTCAAAGTAGGAATTTGACCATTTTTGCTACTTACCCAAAGCAAAATCTATTCAAACAATATGAATGAAATAATTTAGTGATAGTAAATGTATTAAGCTACAGAATGACACCTTCGTAAGTTCACGTAAAAATTGTTGGCGTTGAAAATAATTCTTGAATGTACCTAAATTGTTGTGTATCATTAAATTCCTGTATTTGTTTTTAACAATTTTTCCATGAAACAACGAAGGCGTCATTCTGTAGCTTAATACATCTACTTATACTAAAAATAATTTAATTCTGATCGTTTGAATAGTTTTTACTTTAGGTAAGTAGCAAAAAAGGTCGCATCAGCGCTGTGACATTCACTTGTTTGAAAACTGTGGAACAGAAATATATTTTATCTATGGCATGTTACTATTAATGTAATGTGTAAGAAGTATTTGGTACAGCTATAAAATTTCAAATTTTTCTATGCAGAGCATCTTACTAACATCCCAAGTTGTAATAGTCGGGCCCTTCATCTATGAACCATGTCTGGTAATAAATGATTTGCCTGTACAGAAAAGTAAATACATGTCTGAACCCTGTTCTACACCATATATGTACATACCTCCTGAAGAAAATGCAAGCAAGTAAAAAATTTATGTAAGGTACCTGGACCAAATAAGGCCGTGCTAACGTTTGCCTGTTTGCCATTTCCTTAAATTTGCTAGTGAACATGTGAAAAAAAAATGATAAGTATATTATGTTGTCTTGTAAACATTAATACATATTATATGTTAATTATTTCTAAATTTAAGTGTACTTAAAAATTGTTAGTTAAAAAGAAAACATATGTTCCAAATAAGGCCAGCCCCTACAAACATGTGTAGATTACAATAAGTTTATGTGTTAACACTAGCCCAAAAAATACATAAACTAGTTTCGTTGCAAAGATTTCGAATCGGACATAAAGAGCATTGCAGTTGTTAGTCAGCCTTGATTACAAAAAACAAATCCTACATAAGAGTTATTGATCCTTGGCTAAATATCTGGCCGAGAGGTAAAGTCTTACATACTGCACTAAAACTGCATGCACGTTAATAACTGTTCAGTAACATATGTGAAGCATTGTAAAAAATAAGTCAGCACACTTAGTCAGATTCCAAGCACCCAGAGCATACCCAATTACCTATCTTGCCTCGCTTTGAAATGCCAACACAGTTCTCATGAAAATACACAACTCATGTGTTACACAAGACATGTCGGCTACTTCATCAGTTTCACAGATGGGACAATACAAACTGCTCTTCCTTGTGTTCGTGCCACTTCTGCTAGGAGTAGCACAATCGTCCTGCATAACTCGTTTCTTGGGAACCTGGTGGCGTGATGTCTGTTTAGCCAAATTGCGTGTCCTTGCTGGCATATCATTATGATCTCCTATGCCCTTGACATTGGTTATTTCTTTCTCCTTGTTGGGTATGTTTTCCGATGTTTCACTGTCTTTGAATAATGAAAGACTTAGTATCTGACCCTTGTAGTTTAAGGATTTTTTTCTGTTCGTGGGTGCCTTCTTCAGTTGCGGTGTTGACAAAAGTTCAGTAAATGACACGTTGTCCTGTCCACTGGAAGATAATATGGGACTTTTACGTTACATGTAATAGAAAGTATGTTTCCGGTGCAATGTTCCGTAACGTTACATAACACTTGTCAAGTAAATTAACCAACTTTTTTGCTACCGTGCATTTGTAATGTACAAAGAAATATTTCTGTACATGCTCCACCATAATTACGGTTTTTTTTAGAGAGGGTAGGCCAATAAGGCCAAGTGGCCTTGTTGGTCTACACCCTTCCATTTTCCCTTGGCCTTAATGGGAACACTTGCAACAATGTGGCGACTTTTTGCTTCTATGTACTAATGACTTAAAAATCGTTTACTACTAATATTGCATACGAAAGTAAACAGTCAGAGCTGTAACTTATATATATATATATATATATATATATATATATATATATATATATATATATATATATATATATACACACACACAATTTGTTAGTTTCTTTACTATTTACATAGATTGAAGCGATATTCACTCACCAAAATATCACATCAACCACTTCGCGTCGTAACATAAACTAAACTAGCGCGTACCTCATGGCTACTGAACGAAGTGGTGGCCTCTGTTTTTTGTTTTCCCCCTAGATGGCAGCTGCGTACAAGGACACGCCACTACTTCCCACTCAGCGCTGTCGGTTTTTTTAAAACAATCGTATGGCCTTATTGGCGTACATGGCCTTATTTAGTTGTCACCTTATATATATATACATATTGTTGAGTGCCATGTTCCTGGAGGCCAGTGGTCGGCGGCTGTTTCGTAACACCTTGAGGGCTGGCCGATGATTCAAAGCCCGGGTGGCTCATAGTGGGAATCCCGCCGAAACTACGTCATAGATACCTGTCTCAACTGCGTCTTAACCCTTCGAGGGCGGCCGACGTGACTACAAGCATATAGGAAACATGATGAAATATCTAATTTTGGACCCATGTAATGCGGGGAACACCCGACTGTCTGGGCTAGTATAAAAGCACATAATCGGCACATTTGAGGGGAGTTCGCTATTGGTAGTGCTAGAGGAAGGTGCTACGCCTGTGGAGAGAGACTGGTGAAGACATCTTGGTGACGTCAAAGTCTACTGTGAGGCGGCAGGGGGCTACCTTCAGAGCAGTGTTTGGCGATACAAGAGGACTGCTGCGGCGGGCTGACAGGCGAAGAGGAGGTACGCGACGGGAGTCGAACAGAAGACCTCAAGAGTGAAGACAGCGGTGCACTCGATGTGCTGCACAGCACATGGTGAGCCATCACCACTTCGGACTGATAAGGTTGTACT
>PNEQ01026875.1:46240-60391 GCA_003012365.1 Medauroidea extradentata
ATGACTGAATTTTATTGTGATTTATAGTGTTTAATTAATTGATGGTAGACTTTTCTTGTGCTTTAATTGTCAAAGTTAATTAACGTGTCTGTGACACAGGAGTAATTGTGTGCATAACTAATTGTGTTGTGAGAGTTCTAGTTGATTACTGTTTTGTGTATTTCGTAGCTTTGTGAGCTATTAAATCCAGTACTTAATTGACCTCTTTTATTTGTAATTATAAGACCTCTATCCCAAAGAACTCATGGGAATTGCCCACATATAAAGTTTATGTCACACATACATACACACCAACACACACACACATGTCCGTTTCAACTGACCGAAATACTGATTCCAAAAATAACTTGTTTTGATCTCATAGTACATGAACAGAGGTGCAGCGTGTCACGCCGCATGTTCTATGTAAATTACCGCGGGAAGTACAGGTAGGCTAGAATCCATTGTACTACGCATACTCAAGGCCTGTATATTCGTTCATTGCCTGCTGTTCCACTGAGTAGCAGCTAGTGGACAAATAGTCGGTGCTTGATTATGCACAGTACAATGGGTTCTAGCCTAGAGGTAATTGAATTCGCTATATTTCCAGTCCTTAGTTATAACAAATGTACTTGAAGCTTGTTCTTTGTGGTAGTTTTGTAAAATAAGTAGTTGGCACGGTTTGTTTTACAATTTAAACCACGCTTTTTTCATTTAAATGTTAGTTTTAATAACTAAGGTACTATAATATTTATATAAATATTGCAGTTAGACCTATTATAGGTGGATTTTAGACGTGTGTTATCTGCAACTATTTCATTATAAAACGTAGGTAAACGTAACATAATGTTGAGTTCATATTAAAACGGAATTTACAAATGAAACACCATTCCCAGTGATATAATAATGCCGTTGAAAATTTCTCAAAGAACCAAAATAAAATGCAATAATTGAAAAGAAAGTACAAAAATGAGGTTATGTTTTCGTTAACTACTTTTGTTGAAATTTAATTTTCCCTTTTTGTTTTATTTTCGTTTTATGCCATTAAATTTTTATGTACCTCTGAATTTTCGTTAAATACATGGAATAATATAATAATTTGAATGAAGGAATCCCTTTTATAACCTATTACACAAAACCAGTACTTAAGTCACCAAGATAGAAGACTTGATGAAGCACTGTTTATATGCGTGGATAAGCAATGCTTATTTGATTGTGATTGCTTGTGAAAAAAGTAGAACTTATTTTGTGACTGTGAATACATTTTAAGCAGGAATTATTTGATGTGTACTTCATAAAGCATTGATTGAAGCCATCACAATAAGCTTTACTTATTTCTGGCACCATGAATTGCAAACCATACTTAAGTATGAATATAAGAAATTCTTGTTTCAAGTATTGCTTGTATCACCACCTTAATGCTCTTTACCTCGTTAGCATAGATAGTGATTTATCGAGAAACTTTCTTATGCAACCAACATTATTTGTCTATGACTTGGGCTACATAAGTAGTGCTTGTTCAAGTATATCTTCTTGACGTAGAGGTTCATGAATTCATCGCTGAAATAAGTATTGCTTGAAGAATAAGCATTACTTTACGAAGTACTACGTATTTGCCAAACAAGCCAACTGAAATTATATAGTACGGGTCATGTGCTAAAAGATTTAAAATCACACAATGCAATTCCTTTGTATTTATAAAAAAAATTCTAAAATAACTACACTTATAATTTTCTTTGCAAATGGTCATTTTTTAAAAAATACAAAGGGACTTCATTGTGTGGTTTTAAATAATTTAGCACATGACCCATACTATCTAATTTCAGTGTAAGTTGTCGTTCGAGTGAGTTAGTTGGTTTTTGTTACTAGCATGTTCCCGTAACTTGCAAATTTTAACTTTGACACACCACTACGGGAAGACTATGAGAGCTAAAAAAATTTCACGAGTGGAAAATGTAGTCAAAAGAAACGCCTGTGAAACTAATACTACGTCGTACAAACACTTCTGACACGTGGACACCCTTAAGGTGGCCGCCTGAGTGAACGTGTTTTGTGCCTTCGAGGCCTATTAGAGCGGAAGCGGTAAGGACGACACAGTACGCGCATCACGCCTCATCCTAGCCTCTAGCCACAAGTCACTGAACGGACACGCAGTCTTCTCGCCAACAACTCGTCTCTGAAACATTCAGCGGCGACACTGTAGTTTCATGACGTAATATTAAAGCTAAAGGTGTATTGTACACACCTATACTTTTTAAAATATTCGGCGAAAAGATTTACATACATAAAACTGGACCGCATAAACTTCTATTTTCGCCATTTTTAGCTGCAATAAAATATGCCAAGGGCGCGGTCCACCGCAAATTTCATCACTATGTTATTATTTTTCATTTGCAGCAGATATTTTTTCCTTATTTTAGGCATAAAATGTGACTAAATTTAGCTCTTATGAAATTTTTTTATCTCTCATATTTTTCGCTTGTTAAAGTGAAAATGTGTATGTTTTCGTTTTAAGAACTACACTAAAGCCAACTTACTTGCCAAACTGAAAAAAAAAAAAAAATAATAATAATAATAATAATAATAATAAAATCACAGTGGATAAAGATGTCACAGGCTACAATGTCACGCAAATAAAAACAGAGAATAAAACGTTTTTGTATTTAAATAACAGTGCTAAAATTAAAAATTCAAATTTGAAAAATTGATTAATTTCTTTACAAATAAAAATATATATTTTATTTTGTGGTTAAACATAGCTGAATTTGTAGCCTACAACATCGTTATTCACTATGAAATTTTTTCAGTTTGGTAAGTTTGGTTGTCGTCCTTAAAACGGAAAAATTCAAATTTTGGCTTTAACGAGCCATTACGCAAAAACTATACGAGATAAAAAAAAATTACAGGAGGAAAATTTGGTCACATTTTGTGTCTAAAACAAGAAAAAAATAACCGGTACAGTTATAAAATTATAAACTTGGTGATGAAAATTTTGGTAGACCGCACCCTTAAAGAGTAGTGGTGAAACTAAAGTAGGTATACACGTGTAATGTTCTTTAGATTATGTTCCTAAAATCCGGTACACACTATCCTTAATATTCTTCTCAATGACTTACTTATTTTTTTCGAGAACATTTATAGCGATTTTATACCAGAATTTTGAAGCAAAACTTATATGTTGCGTACACACGCATCAGCCGCCGTATCGGAATATTTTATTTTTCGCTTTTGTGAAATTTTGAGGGAAAAATGTGAAATTTGCTTTTATAACATCAATTACATTTATCGTTTGCTGCAATAAAAGCATCGCAGTTGAGCTTTTAACGTATATTTAAGCCGCAAACAGTACAGCAAATTTAATAATATAAAAAAATGTGACTGATCGCAGTCTAAATATACGTTAAAAGTTCAACTGTGATGGTTTTATTGAAGCGAACGATAAATTGAATATATGTTGTAACAGCAAATTTCACATTTTTCTTCTCAACATTTCACAAAAGAAAAAAAGAAAAAAATCAAACATGGCTATTGAAGCTGAACTTTAATAAAAACTTTCGGTACTTAAGGAAGGAAAATATGTTTGTAATGTTGGTTGCTATAATCTGCGACGCGCCTCCGTGCTGCACTCTTTACGTGTCTTACTAATTGCTACTGGGTGCTGTTGTGCAAGAGAAAATAAGTCAGTCTGTCCGATTTTGACGGATAACAAGTCGTCACTGTCCTCTCCTGGCGTGAATTTAGCGGCCCTGTTTAAATTCCGCCCACACGATTGGTCAATCTCGCGACTCGCCAATCGGCCCTGGCGGTAACACCCCAGGTCTCTCGTCGGTCTAGACTCTACTGCACCCTAATGCGTCGTGACGCCCGGCGGTAACACCCCGGTTCGAAGTCAGTTAGCTCTAAAATATCTTCCTCTACTCCGCGTCGCGACGCTCGAGTCGACGCCCGGCGGTAACACCCCGGTCCGTCGTCGTCACACGTCCTGCCGACTTCCCTCCTTACGTTCAACTCCCCCGCGTTGCTCCTGTTTGGTCCCAAAATCCCCGCCACTTGTTCTACAGGCTTTGGTTCCCTTGGGCCAATCAGGAGCCAGCTTTTCAAAATAGCCCCGCCTATCGATGACAGTAAATTCTTGTCATTGCCGCATTTATTTCATTTTCACATTAATATTCCCTCATTACACTTGAAAATAATTACCACTGAGGCTCCTAAATCCTAATGTTCCTTATATACTACTTAATATTATAATAATTAACATTATGTCTTAATTTGTACAGGCGGCACTCTCCCCTCCCCGCCAACAGCTAAGGGAGGTACAAGTAGGGTGGGGGTGGGGAGCCAGGCTGCCGTCCAGAAGCTGCACCTGCTCTCTCCTCTCAACAGAGACTACATATACACATTTTAGTTTTATTTACACATAAACAGTAACATTGACTATTGCTTTCTCATTATAGTTCCATCGGCTTCGTGACATGATGCCGAGGAAAATGAATGGTCGCATGACCTGTTAATTTTGATATTCAGAAATTATACTGATTAATTGCTATTGCTGGTAATATCTGGTATGGTAATCATTGTGCACGTCACAAATCCATAAAGTACAACTGTAGAAATTTCGAAAACTATTTCACAAACAAGACCAGATAAGTTATACTATCTTTTACTATTTAGGTTTAGATAACTTCGTCAGTCATTGTTTAGAAGGAAATAAATGTATTTATATTCAAATCACACTGACAACTCTACTTGCGTACTTCGCATGCGCCGTGGCTGAAAGTGTGCATTGCGCATGCGCGTGAACATGCACTACGATGAAAAATATGACGGGCTCTATCTGTGAAATTAGGTACAGTCATGGACACAAAAAATGGGCCAACTCTTGAAGGTGGAAATTTGTCTAAGTCCCGCTTCGGGTATGTTATGCAGGCAGGCCTTCGCACTGGCGACTGATGAGCGCGAGGCGTCACACAACGGCAAGCGAAGGCTGTGGGGAAAAAGGACACAAATCGCAACAAGATATTGCGGTTAACAAGTTCTTCGCCGCCTTTAGTAGAGAATAACCGTGAATGATATTTCATGGTCATAAGTAATTATACATTTTACGAGGTGTAAAAGTATTGACGTTGTGCCACAAACATATCAGATGTAGGTGTATTGTTAGTCGATATTATTATCTTTCAGTTTAATTTGTGTTAACTCTACTAAAGTTTTCTTTCACATTTTAATAAAGTGTTACCTGTCCCTCATCTTTAATTTGCAACTAGTGCGTATATAAAGCAACAAAAGGTTTATAAGGCAGCAAAAATACTCGGCAGCAACGATACTGAAATATTTTGAGAGCAGGGGCATTGGAACATTTCGGAACTGAGGGGGGGGGGAGGTTACATCTTGGAACAATAAACCCCTCCGGGGGTCCTCCCCCAGAATATTGTGGTATTTCAAGGTGTAAAATGGTGCACTGTGAGCATTTTTCTTACTTAGATATGCTGAATATTAAACATACTTAAATAGTGACTTTTTTTAGAAAAACATTTTAGCGTAGTTTTACAATGAGACAGTTAACAATCCAGGAGCCTAGCCCTCTTAAAATATTAATTTATATGAAAAACAAGAACACTACACGCTGAAATTTAAGAATATGTTCATTAATTATGCGTAACCAAAAATATTGGCAATATCCTTGCGGCATACAAATTGTTACAACAGCATCGGTGCTGTTTGCAATGCACACTACATGTAATTATCAAGAATCTGTGTAATATACTGCTTAGACATGAAAATAAAAGTAGGGTAAATAGAATTTCTTACCAAAAATTCCGTTAAAAGAGAATTTTTATTGTTTTGAAATCTTTACTCTTACAATGTCCATCACGAAAATACTATGATATTAATGATAAAACAATGTGCTTTCAATCTTCAAGGAAATAATGTTACAGGGTTAGCTTTGTGGTAATATACGTAAACATTTCACATTTCTGTGAATGTTATTTAGCACTTATTATTCGGTAGTACGGGATTACATGTGTTACGTGGGCTATTTGTTGTAATGTGATAATCTTAAAATGTTGCTTCCCAGAAAGTCGTTCAAAGTACAAATATTTTCTTGAATTTTATAGTAACAGCGATTCTACTACCTCGCATATCACTTCCCGGGCCTCCGCATCTTGTAATCTCAGACTTGTGGCGCAGATAGTATACAGTCAACATTGAATTAAACAAAAACATTAACAGCATACCCCTTCTTAATTGGCGTACAAAGCTAAAGCTAGTCATCCACCTTTCGTATATCCGTTAATTACGTGATCTACAGCCAATCAGCAGCCTCATAAAATGTTATCCATCCATCAAAACCGCAGCAAACATAATATTTCACGACGAAGAAAGCACAACTTTGTTTATAAAGTCACCTTTGAACACACATAGAATACTGTAAAGGTTTTTAAAAATTGTTTTACTTTAAATGCCGATGCTTTCTTTGTGATTTAATTGGTTTCAACAACTTTCAGTATTTTCTATTCAGCTACTTATTGGAACGTAATTTCCTTTTTGTGAATACATTTTTTTTTTGGCCAGCAATAACGTCTAGGTCTTAAGCGCTGGTGAGGGATAACGTGATATGAGTATGGAGCGGCACCGGAATGTAGGGTGGGGAAACGGAAGATCCTCGAGAAAATCCGCCGACCAGCGCCATCATACGGCACGATTCTCACATGCGAAAGTCCAGGGACCGACCCCGCTAGGAATCGAACCCGAACCACCGCGGTAGGGAGACGAGTGCTCTACTGCTCGACAAACCTAAGTGATGCCCCGGGTGGGGGAGGTAAGAGCGCTAGTGTGTGCCGTGTGAAGGCAGTGGAGGGGAATGTCTTGGAGCCCTCCCTGTACACTTCATTCATTTTGTAAGCGACCATCTGTAGTAGGTCTAATAGGCCTGTGCAATGATATAGCTTGTAGATGTGCGGTGCAAAACGACACGACCTGGGAGCCAAAGCTCGAGTTTGTGCGATTAGAGCTCGAATGCGAATCGTCTCGTACGGCGCAATACGTATACGAGACGGAGATTGTAAGCTCCAACGCCGGCCACTCGTATACGCCTTACTTAATCGAAGGGAGTAGCGTTCGAATGGAAGTGTGTATCATTTAGTCAGGTTGGCATCCATGAAATGAGAAAGTAAAAAGTTTTGACGGGAGGCTGCTAATCACAAAGTCCAGTTCATATGTTGACACTTGCGTGGCTGTGTATTAAAAAATCGTGGAATCGAACAAAACGAAAACGGGTAAATCAGTTGTGAAAAAAATGTGAAATATTTGAAAACTTTCGTATATAGATAATACTTCATTATAAAAGTAAATAATAAAATTTTTATCACAATTTTTTGACGTAGTCTATCAAATATTATCGGTTACAAAGTCATTATTCTTATAAATAAGATTACTTCTAGTTACGAATGCGGCCTTCTTTATATTTCACTTTTATGTTATATTTTTAGAATAATTACAAAAAAATTTCAATAAGATATCGTATGTCACCTTCAACTATCTCACTGAAGGCATTTGTTTAACACTGTAAGAGAAGAAAACGTGCCGAATGCAAGCTGATAGCCACTTGAACAGCAAGAGTAGGTAGAATGTTTAGGGAGGAAATAAAACAAATTATTTCATTCTGAAATGATGGAATATAAATAAAATAAAATATATCAAGGTTTGTTGCAAGTTGAGTGTATATACTTTGGTCATAGTAGTGTTGGTAAATCAGCAGAAAAATTATTCTTACACGACCGTGGGTAATTTTTGCATCAGTCGAGTTACTAAAAGTCAAGTACAGCTGTGTGGATTTTTTTTTTTTACGATCCTGGGAAACAGTTTTTAATGCGCGTTATGTTTCGAAACTAATGTTTTTTTAAGCAGAAATGTAACAAAACTTCGTATTTTGATAATAAATTCACATAAATATGAAAACCATTAAAATAATTATTAAAAATTGTGACACTGTGGGGATTTGAAATTAGGAAAGTTGTAACAGAAATACCAATATGCTGATCACTTGGTCATCACCACGTTTAAATGCTTTACTGTAAGCAAATATAGATAGTGGTTAGTAAAAAATTCAAGTCTACAAGTCTTTGCATTTTTTATGTGGCAATTTTTTTCCAGACACAAAATGTTGCGTCGCACGTATGAACCCAGCCAAAAGTAAATAGTTGTTGCACTAAATTTAAATCATTAACAGTCTCGCACGCTTATATTTCGTGTAAATTTTCGTTTAAATCAAATGTTCAACATCAAGAAGACAAAAAGAATATAACAAACTATGTAAAAAGTATGACTTGTTTGACAAAGTTTTGAACTCACGGCAGCTAAAAAATTCCACTAATGACGCTGCAGTTCAGACCACTCTCTTATTACACTGCACGCTTCATGTAAGGTTATTATTAAGTATTACGTAAGTTGTAAAAACTTTCATTTTAGTCATAATTAATTAATAGTTTTCAGCGTCAGTAATTTTGTACTACTGTTTTATTGTGTTTCACGCTGATACGTAATTCTTATATTCCACGTGTGCCGTCAAACTAGCTTTATTTCAAGGAGGTGGCATTTGCCATGGCGGCCATGATGTCTGCTTATTACACTCGACGTATACGAGTTGTGAAGGTGAACGGTGCCTACCGAGAGAGTACCAACTCGCACAGTCTGGACGTATACGAGGGTTCTCATATGGTTCGAACTTACCGTTTCTTAAAATCGTGCGAGTATCGACAGAAAATTTAACAAATAGTATACGAGTGCAGTTCGAGCTTGGGCCCCCTGGACAACAGCTAACTACACACCGGTTGTCACTTTTCAGCTGACGAGACTGTACACACTGCTTGTCGCGACGCAAGGTTAGTGGTCGCGACGGCCATGCCACTTGCTCGCTATTGGCAGGGAGGGTGTAGCGAGACAAAGGAGAGTAGGCGGTGAGGTATGTCAGATAGGGGGACGGTTGTAGTTCACATATTTTCCGAAGACACACTTAGGTTTGTCGAGCAGTAGTCACTTCACCCACCGCGGCCTCCTATATATGATGCAGTCAGCAAAATAATATTGAATTAAGTTTTTTTAATTTGCGTATCGATTTGATTTGTTTTAACGAGTTTCAGGCTCGCAAAATATTTTCTAGATATTCATTTACACGTGCTTCGATAGTATAATTTTCATTATGTTATACAAACGTTATATATTTTATGTTGTATTAAATTTTTAAGATTATATTTTATGCACATACTCATTCTTCTGCTGAATTGTTAACTTATTTGATAGTCCTGACGAACCAATCAACAAATAACGTGTTACTAAACCTCTTAAATTTCATACCTGTATTACATAATATTTGATGATGAATACAAGAATGCCTTGAAACTCCATAACCGTTTACACATACCTCCATTCTTTTTTTTTTATCCTTCCTCTTGATGCAATGACATACCATACATGAAAATAATATTTTAATGTTTTTTTGTTAATTTTGTGTAATTTATTTTGACACTACATACATAATCTTTCTATATAAAATGAAGAGCCCCATTCACACACCCATACACTAGTCAACGCACAGTCCAAACCTCTGGACCAAGATATTTGAAATTTTGAAAGGGGCTTTCCTTACGCCGTAGACACAAATTAAGATAATTTTCTTTTTCAAAATTTGAAAATTATGGTAAGTCAGTGAAATGTGGTGAAATATGATTTTCCATGAATCCTCAATAGCGCTTAAACCAGTTGAGATATCAAGGTGATTTTTACATAAGCATAAAGTTTACAAAAATGCATCTAGTGATGATGGTGCATCGCGAAAATGTTTTGCCAACATATCCATGAAACATGTTTCTGGAAACATATATGATTCGGTGATATACTTCTGACATAACGTAGCTGTCTGTCGACGAATAACAGGCATAACATATTACAATATCGGGATTCTTATTGGCTTAGTCATATAGAGTAACAGTTTCAAGTACAAGCTAAAGCAAGTAATCTTCTGGTAAGCTGAACGTGCGTTGAAATCCAGCAAACAGTCAAGTTTTCGCGCAATAAACCATCATCTCTATATATTACCTGTTTTTTTTAGTTTAAAAATTAAGGGGGCCAAAGCTATAAAATATAATTTTAAAAAATTTCCGATACCTTTTAAACCTATTGTGAAATCGAATTGATTGATGTATCAAAATCAAGCCTACGAATATCCCTAAAAAGCAGTTTCTGGACGTTTTGAAATTCAACCTCTAAGGACATTAAAAAAATTTCACGTTGTTTCAACGAAGGAGGGAGTTACAGCCAAATTCTTTGAATTGTTTTAATAACGTTTGTTTTTGTACGAGGTATAATTTGTTTTGTAGATATACTTTGTGATTATTTTTATAGAAATGAAAATTTCTTGCTTACACAGTTTTATATAGTTACATGTAAAATGACAAAATTGCATAAAACGGTATTATACAAGAAAAGGAAAATCGACTGACTTAAAGAAACGAATTAATGTATACTGAAGAACAGTGTATCGGACTACGTCAACACATGTATAAACACCGGCAATGACATTTTCCGTATTAAAAAAGAATGACAGAATTTTGGCAGTTTTTTATATCAAATTCAACAATTGTTTAAAGAAGCAATAAAAAATCACTGCAGTTGTTTTATAAATATCTTGACGTAACCTGTAACACGGTTCTTCAGTGTGAAATTATTCAATTTTTCTAAGTCAGATGGTTTTCGTGTCTCTTGTATAAAACCGTTTTTACAAATTTGGGCTTGAAACTTTTTATTACTCTAAATATATTCACAATATGTGACTATAAAGTAAATCATATGTCGTACAAACATTAAAATTATTTAAAAATTTAAAATTCTGCAGGGAGCCCCTACCCCACCCCCTTAATCAACTGTATCTGTTAGACGTGTGGAGATATCGAGATATTTCTGAATAAGAATAAAACTTATGTAAATAACTAATAAGTGATGAAATTACAAAACTTTTTGGCCTTAAAATTAATCCTACGGGACCTGATTATTAATTTCACATGGATAACTGTTTCAGGCTAAGTTCAGAGTACAATTTGTAAAAACAAAATTGAAAATAGGACAGTTTGTTTAAAAGTTATCTTTTTTTTCGTTTTTTAAAAGTAACATAATTTTTTTACACCTTAATGAATTTCCAGATATGTAAAAAAAATAAAACAATGGATGATATTTATCCTAATTTTGGGTATAAAAAGTAAAACCCTAAAAAAAATTATAATTACAGAATAACTCTCTAGTTTTATTCTACAAAAATAAGCATAGTATTATACTAGTATTTTAATATTATTTTAAAAAAGGAAAAAAAAGGACAACTCTTAAACAAACTGTCCTATTGTAATTTTTTTACAAATTAAACTCTGAACATAGCCTGAATCAGTTATCCATGTGTCATTAATAATCAGGTCACTTAGGATTAATTATAAGGCCAAAACCTTTTGTTAATTTAACATAATTGTGTCCTTGAACTTTTGGTAGAAGCTGTAGATATTTTAAATATCACGATATTATAGAATAATATTTTGTCAGCGTTGGTTTAATTGCTTGCATTACGGAGTTTGAGAAATTTCACGTTTAAGCAATTTGAACATCGGAATATAAATGTTTGAAATTTCACTTTTTCATTAACACGTCGTTGTGAAACGTTATGTTACATTGTAGACAGCAATAGTTAGCAAATTGTGCGTTCATACAGATTACAGTTGTTATATATGGAATTGCATACAGTAACGTCGGTAAAAGCAACATAAAACGATTTCGATAACTTTACACTTCAGTACAGTGATGGTGTTACACGTTTTGTTCGTGCTTAACAGATGTGAAGTTAAGTCACAATGGATCAGCAGTGGACTGCCAAAGATGGATAGAAGTATCCCGGTAAAACCCACTGGGTCACTCCAATGTTCGGCCAATGTTTTATATGCAAATATGTAAGCGAGTAGTCAGACCATAACGTCACCGCGACAGCCAGTTAAATATTACCGTATTGTTACAATATGCATTAGTTTCAGCTCGCAGTATGAGGCTGAGAGTACGCTTGTATTGAATATTAACATTTTTATATAATATAGGTAACTGTTTTTATCTGGTTATTGGAAAATTTGTGCACTTTCGTAACTTCATTACTGTGTTTTAGAATACGTTTTCTATCTTCATGTTTAAAATTGGTGGACAAATACAATAAATTGACGCTATAAACCTGGCAATGTTTTGATGTGTTAGGTCGGTTTAAATATCTGAGCATATTCATACGAATAACATTTGTAAGACTTAAGAGTTAAGTGTACCAGACATGCACAAGCATTTTTATAAACGTCACGTCTTTGTAACAATATTGATGTTCGTTACTTCTGTTAACATCACGTATAGTTAAATTTGTTGTTAAATTATTAATATCTATATTTTGGAAAGTGGATCGACATTCACATTTATTCTTAATAGTTCTGCAAAACATACGCATTTATTAAATGGACAAATGATTTAATGTCAGGCGTGTTATGTTGAATGCTAGTATAAATAACAAACAAAATATACTGAATGTTGTGTTTTCACAATATATGAAAAAAAAAATTATTGAACCGTCCTGATGTCACACATTTAGTATTTTTATTTTTTGAATATTATAAAGGTCTCATGCCTGCAATTTAAACAAAACGATAGCATACTGTCCGTGTGCCAGCTCGGAGTCCCTGGCAGAACGCATTTTTCTTCGCAAACTTCATGTACGCCACAGTAAAAATGCAGCAAACTCATCCCAACTTACGACATTACTTCGGCTAGTACGTGCGTTGACATGGTTTCCGCCTCGTTATATTATTTATATCTTTACGAACGAAAATCGCACACCCGCCAGGGACTCACAGCTGGCGCGCAGACAGTAGAACACTTCGATTGCACATGCTTATTTTATCTGTAATTGTAATCCTACTTATGTATGTAATTCAACGACAAGTAATGGGAAATGATGCATTGAGTTGTAAATACTTTTTTTCCTTATTTAAAAATCATTCTACATTCGAAATCATAAATTATCTTTACACATTTCAACATACATATGAAGAAGAACAATATTACAACATTAGGCAAACAACTGTATTGATACAAATAATGGAATAAGCACATATAAGTACGTAGCCTTACCTACACGTGTAATATAAAATGGCATGTAACAAACCTGTCTGCATGTAAGGTATATGAATTGCTCACATAAGGCATTCGCGAGACAAATTGCAATATTGTAGTGCTTCACAAAAAATAATCTCTTCGTGACATTTGTAACAACCATATTATGTATTGATCTAACCAGTTTTTAACACATCATGACATTTTCGTGTTACAATACAGTACACTGGATATTCACACAGCTTCTCTTTTCGACTTCCCGATACCAGAGCACACAATCATCTACACGTAGTAGTCACTATAGCGTAACCCTTGTCTGAATACAACATATTTACATGTTTTCCTCTGTATTCATTGCACTATTTGACCATCAGGAATACTTCCGGACGTGTCTAATACTTTTCGTAAACTTATGTCTATTAATCATAATTGTTTCACTGACAAACACAGATGCATGAATATCGCATTGCAATTATAAACCTCAGCAAAAACACGTCTCCTTGTAGAATGTGTGCACATAACGTCTGCCATGTAAATTTTGAAGACTCATTTGTGACATAACAGTTCTGAACATCTCTCATTTCAATGCACCTACGTTCAATTAGTGTTAAATAATTTGACTAAAATCCCTGCACATCGATCACGTTGGGTAATCGCTGTGGCATAGAGTTCACCAATGATGAAACATATTGGTTTCCAGAAGCGACTTCATCCCAAGCATCTGATATACTATTCCACAATGCATCTTTAGATGATGGAGGAGGATTCGGCCAATTTTCTTTAAGGACTCTTTTCGTTTCCGCCCACATTGTCTCGATAGGATTCATGTCAGCTGCACGAGGAGGCCAGTCGGTCAACATGATGTGATGGTCAGAAAACCATTCTTGAACTCGTTGCGACGTATGAATTGGAGATAAATCATGCTGTAATTCGGTCATACCTTCTGGGTATAACACCCCAACTGATGGCACCATGACGTTTTCCATTATGTGGACG
>PNEQ01026886.1:0-11543 GCA_003012365.1 Medauroidea extradentata
CGCCGATGAAACGCCTGTTTACTTCGACATGCCTAGCAACACCACTGTGGAAGCAAAGGGTGCTAAGTCTGTGTTACTGAAAACATCTGGCAACGAGAAGATGCGCATCACTGCAATGCTAGCAGTAACTGCAGACGGGCGCAAATTACCTCCATACATCATCTTGAGGCGCAAAACTTTGCCAAAAGAAAAATTCCCGGCTGGCATTTTTGTGAGGTGTCAGGAAAAGGGTTGGATGACCACTCAGTTAATGCTGGATTGGTTGTCTGTAGTGTGGAATAGGCGACCAGGAGCTGGTCTCAAAAAGCGAGGTTTGCTATCATTGGATGCATTTAGGGGCCACCTCACGCCAGAATTTAAAAAGAAGGTTGCAGAAAATAACACTGACCTCGTAATTCCTGGGGGAATGACATCTCAGTTACAGGTACTCGATGTAGTCGTGAATAAGCCTTTCAAGGACAACCTACGAAAGCAATATTCTGAATGGCTACTACATGGGGACCATCCGCTTACTCCAGGGGGAAAGATAAAGAAGCCATCTGTGAGTCTGCTGAGCAAGTGGATTATGGCAGCTTGGGACAAAATATCTCCGGAGTCAATCGTCCATGGTTTCAAGAAGTGCTGCCTTTCCAACTCCATGGATGGTTTGGAAGATGACGTTTTGTGGGAAGATGATGGTGCAAGGAAATCTGATGACAGCAGTGATAGTGATGAAAGCCACGAAACTGATGAGGCAACTGACAGCGAATAAAAAAGAGATGATCTAACAAAGTCAGTTTTCCAGTTATGTGTATTGTGTTCATGGTGTAATTTTTATATTTTAATAATGATATATCAATGTGAATAAGAACCCTCAAATATTTTTGTAAGTACCTAAGCAAAACTTTTTTTTTCAGTTCAATAAATACTTGCTGAAATGTTCCTGTGATAATATGCTGCTGACAGTCATTTTTAGTTTTTTAAATTTTTTCCTGATTTGAGTGTGCTGTGGAGGGGGTCGGCCTATATTCGAGGTCGGCCTATTTTCGGACCAATACGGTAGCTTTCATTTACACTTTTTCACCCTGTCCTCCTAGATAGTGTAAATAAGGGGTTTCACTGTATATACAGCGGTTGGTGCTGGTATTTTTATTAAAGGACTTAACTTACAACTAATATTGGATTTTATCAGGTCAGTTACTTATTTACTTTTTTTTTGTTATTTTCTGAAGGTATCTAAAAATCCTTTCGTTAAATCACTGTTTTCGTTATTCCCATGTTCGTTAAACTGGGGCTCTACTGTATCCTAAAGGAACACAATCTAAACAAACATTACGCAATTTTTTATTTTACAATGGACATCGTTGCGGGAACAAGCAATGGTGTTGCGAGCTCTAGTAATGATGAAGTAATGAAGTCACCCTACACTGTTAAAACTAGTTTTTAGAATCTAATACACTTAATATTGCACTAAACAACAAATGTAGGGAGCAATGTAATAACGAAATCTTTGAAACAAGTAAGAATGAAAGTTGCCTTTCTTACTGTCTTCATCTGGAATACATCTGGGCATGATTTAATGGATGTGTGTTTAGACTTGCAGCTTTTCCTGATTCCACCTCAAAGGGTTGTAAGCATTCAGCGAGACCAGGAGGAAGCATGGTGTGTGACAAAAAAAAGGTAGATGGAGAAGTATGCAAGTATTTTTTTACTCTCCCCACCCCCTTCAGGGCAAAGTATGAGGAGTATTATAGTAAAAATGCCAGACAGTTCTAGGAACGGGGGAAAAAATGGATATCATTGTACAACTATTGAGAGTAAGGTTTAAGAAATTGATGATTTTAGTCCAGTTTAAGACACCATTGGCTGCCACTGTTACTAAGCGTGTATGGTGCAAACAAGGTTTCACAACATCAAGGATAATTAGTGTGAAAAAGAGAACAGAGAACACCACATGGCTTTTAATTTGTCTGTATAAAACAACGCGAGCTCTGGCACCTTTCTCGACATGCTGCCAGAAGAAGCACTTTTTTCTCTGCCAAGAGAATGTTTCTGTCTTGCAGACGTTGCACACCAAGTACAGTAAAACCTCCATTAACGAATATTCTACTTAACGAAAAACCCTGTACAACAGACCTCAAAGTGGTATAATACATCTAAAAAAGTAAATATAGTGACTGACTTGGAAAAGTGACTACGAAGTGACTATAAAGGAAAAAAAGTGATTTTACATGAAAGTATTCAATGCCACCATTTATACGTTTCTTACCTGAAAAAACACTGAATACTTGTTACCGCTGTGTTACTATATGAGGCATACGCATCATAAAAATATTGTAAACTACTTATTTATATGTTTTCATGCATTTTAATAAGATTCTTTCATTAACATTTTTAATGTTTATCACGTCATTTTTTCATAAATTTCACTAATTTTTCATGTCAAGATCTATTGTCGCAGTATTGAATGTGTGCAAAGGGTATCTTAATTTAGTTAAATACTTGAAAATAAATCTGTAACTTAAAGTTTAATGGTAGAAAATCTACATGAATGTGTGAACATTTAGTCTGTGTGTTGCATAGACCTAAAAATCATAAAATACATAATGAGAATATACAGGTTTGTAAAACAATGTTAATAACCACAAGAAATCAAATTAATTCCAGCGGTAAAATCAGACATTTCATGAACAAAAAAAGTGCAATCAATTATGTTATGCTGACCTTCCAGTGTTTTACATTACACACCTAACCATTTAAAACTGTGAGGTAACTTTATTTGTTCATATTTTACAAAAGTGTCACTAGAGGCCTATTAATAATATCAAGAGGCAAACAAAGTGATTAAGAATTTATAACTTTGTATAACCTAATCCTTTGTGTTCCACCTCTAAATTTCAGATGCAAGAGTTAGTCAACCGTAGCTAATTTCTTACGCTAGAGGCACGGAAACGACGAAGGCGATACGTAGAATACTGTATAACCCATGCGTGAAACATCTTATCACCTCTAGGCGCAGAGTACTAAACTAGCGTGCAGTGTTTTCGTAGTAACTGTTTTTCAATGGGACTTCGAGCCTAAATAAGGTACAAATAATAGGACAATGGCAGGAAAGGCCGCTAGGCTACTAACTACAATTAAAACAGAAAGAGTTGTGCACAAGTACTCACAGGATGGTACTTGCAGATAGAAACGCACACATAGGAAGAACACATTTCTCCGCGGGCGCGCGGTCACAACGCGTCCGCGGAGAAATGTGTGTCCTATGTGTGTGTGTTTCTATCTGCAAGTACCATCCTGTGAGTAATTGTGCACAACTCTTTGTGTTTTAATTGTAATAAGGTACAAATAAATACAAAACAAACTAAAAATTGTATTTACTTAACGTTACTAACTTAATAGACTTTTTATGAGGCAATCTTGTTAAAAAAATTCAAGCCACCTTTAAGCACTTCAAATAAGTGATAATTTTCAGAAATAGTGACAAAGTGACTTTGGTCAAAAATAGTGACTTGAAGTGAAAAAAGTGACCGACTTTGAGGCTTGCTGTACAACGAAGTAAAGATTTGGTCCCGCCAAACCCCCATAAGAACAATGCATTTTTAACCTCCAAATATCGAAATTAACTTTGTTCACAACGGGAAAATTCTCTCTACAACGAACGACCAGGGAAAAAAAAACACGTCAATTATATTCAACAAGAAACTATTTTTTTTATTTTTCTCCCGCTGAAAGTACGTTTAAAACCTTGTGCATACAATAAAAAACTGTAAATAAACAAAAACACGTCCTCAGTTCCATAGTTTATACACAAGGTGCGCACGCGGCACTTGACAAAATGGCTGCCTAACTCTTAGTTGCAACTTCAGCGCTCGTGGTGGTGGAATTCCATACCATGATTTCGGCGAGATAACCACTCCAAGTCCCATATTTCTGTGGTTAAAAGTGCGCATCCCAACAGTGTACATCATCTGTGACATTGTTTTGTTTTGCTTTTCTATCACCGAAATAATGACGGTATTTTAGAAGTAAAATGTTTAGCACGTGGTTAGTTGTAAGTTTAACGTGGATGTGTTTGAATGAAATGTTGCAGCAGATAATAATAAAACTAGAAATTTAAAAAGTGCATCAAAGTGATAGTGTGAGATACTGTAGTTAACGATTTCGAAATTCGCGTCCAAGCCTACACTATAAGTAGGGACCCCTAAAAACGGTGAATAAAAATTGCCAATTTCAGTGTTTAAAAAGGTTAAACGTGGTTCAAAAATTCGGTGTTAAAACCTTTGTAGCGGTGAAAAAAATTCTAACGGTAAAAAACAATTTGTGTAATACTGTGAAAATAATTATATTTTACCATCAAAATAATTATATTTGACCAAAAAGTTTTGATTTTGTCTTATTATCATGAATTTTTAATGTTTACAAAGTATGCCTGCTACTTGACGCTGTTTACTCAAGGTTTTATCCGGTAATGTTTTTCGATTATTTAGGTTACGCAACATCTCCGAAAGCGCAGAAACAAAACATTAACTTGTAAACAAATGTGCATTAAGTCATAGAAATAAATATATATATAGCAACTCGGTGGTAGACTTCGAACTTTTGCTGCCGTTACCATTGCTCGGCCACCATCTTATCGATATATCGAGATCGCGGTACCGTGTGAACATGGCCGTTCGTGAGTTGATATACGCTTCAACGTTGAGGAACAAATATATTTGCGCTAATGTATCTATGACTACGATCGGTAAAAGTAAAATGTAGTAAACAATCTGAGAGGTCAAATGTATGAAGCAAACGTATTTTTCAGTCTATCCTTTATTAAAACTTTTAAATATTAGTTAAAACATATTAAAAGGGCACGCATGGACTTATATAATTACAGAGAAACAATAATTAAACAAAATCATAAATATCTGGAAGGAAAACGTACACATTTCGAAGATTGTGCCTCAACTGATTTGCGTCAAACCAACCGCCAAGGCATCTGAATTCGCGTGAAACATTGCTTCTAACGAAATTATGCTGAAATTCGCGGAAAACAAAAACTACGCCAAATTTAGTCGTATTTCGCGAGTCACCATTTTTAGGGATCCTTAACTATAAGCCATAACTTCAAATCGTAGGCAGACAGAAAACAACACTGCCTTTGTTGGCGTAAATAGGAAACTTATTAAAGTATGTAAAAATGAAGTCTTGTACAAGGATATTAGATTGGTGCTTGGAGGTTAGGGGCATTAAAAAGTAATGCTTCGGGACCTATTTTTTAAGGGAAGGCAGTACTAGAAATGTGAGTAGAAAATTAGCAAGCATCCAGTGGCTGGCATTTCAAATTTAAAGTCATTGTAACACACTATGAAGTTATCTGGTGAAGAGCTTGGTGTAACTCTGATATTCTAGAAACACGGCAACCTAACGTGTGACGTTCCATGTGCAAGACATTTTCAGTTAATCATAATCTTTAAAATAAATAGCAATTTCAAGCAATATTATCTTATTTTGGTTGCCTCTATAATTATCAGGATATACTGTGAGTTGTCGACCAAAGTTTTGTAGTTCACGTGAAATTGTATGTCGAGAAGAAATCACTTGTATAAAACCTCTATTTAACTAACCCCCTTACAATAAACATGTCATTTTATGGTCCCTTGAATTTTGTTAAACAGAGGTTTTACTGTATTGGGAAATATGCAGTACCCAATAAAATAATAACAGTGCTAACATTTTTTGAAACAACTGTTACTAATGAGAACTTTTTTTTCTGCTGTCTGCAGATTTTCAAATTAGCAAATATTAAGATTCTCTCAGACAGGAATGATAATTTTGTCATTGGAGTAAAGCAACCTATGCTATTGTGGGATTTAACTGTAAGCACAAATCACTGAACTTAGTAAACACGAAGTACATAGTGTTTGTGAGTGGGGAGTTCCCGTTACAAAGAATCTAACAGACAACTAACTACTAAGCACCATGCAGGTTCACTAAAATAACAAAAACAATTAAATTTATTGAAACTTCAAATACTAGCATGCAAATAAAACAAAGATAATTACCATAATTACCACCATAACCAGGATACGCAGAGTAGTCATAATTTCCATATCCACCATAGTTACCGTAGCCACCTCCATAGTAGTCCGTGTAGCCTCCATAACCTGCAATTTTAACGGACAGCTGTATACTGTGCCGCAAGTGCAGTCTAATAAACAACGTTACACATTACTACCGTAAAAAATTTATGCATTTTTTAAATACACATTTTT
Source organism: Medauroidea extradentata (assembly GCA_003012365.1). Lineage (NCBI taxonomy): Eukaryota > Metazoa > Arthropoda > Insecta > Phasmatodea > Phasmatidae > Medauroidea > Medauroidea extradentata. The sequence goes on from PNEQ01026886.1 coordinate 6,243, forward strand.
GTTTTAAGTAGAGTTGTACAGCCGAAACACAGGAAAAACTTTCACAGCAAAACCCTCTGAAGACCAATTTTGCATCTTGTCTAGACAAACGTGTATAATAAAACCCTACTGAGGTGGAGGTTCACTAAGGGACAATCGTCAATCTTTCAATAAGGTTTTCTGTTAAAATTGTGGTAAAGGAAATTGAAATAGCAATCCCGACTTCACTGGCCTGTATAATACCGTATTTACTCGCATAATGGCAGTACCATTATTTTGAAAGGCCTAGAGCAGTATTTTAAAAACTCTGAATAATGGCAGCACCCCATATTTTTCAACATGGGATACAATACAGTAAAACTCTGTTAAGACGTTTACCAAGGGATCAAGTTTTGCTATGGAGTTCGGTAGAAAACATCTTAGAATGGCAAAAAAATTGATCTCTAAAACAGGACCGTTGCAAACGTTCGTTGATCAGAAGCACGGCGTGCCGGCACGCACGACTAGATCCTTCGTTTTTCGTGCCTATAAGACGAGGCGGCAGAACCAAGCATCTAGGTACCAGACACGATGAGTCACGCTCGCTGGTTGATGTGCTGTTGCCACGATGAGTTACGCTCTCTGGTTTACGCGCTGTTGACACGATGAGTCGTGCTCGCTGGTTGATGATGCTCTGTTGATAAACATAACGGCGTAGAGATAGTTGCAACATTTTAAGCGTGAATCAGATTTGTTTATAAACTACTTCACGGGAAATAATAGCGTACATGAAATGGACCGTAAAATGTAAACGTCTTATGCGGGATAATTTTGAACGACTTTAATTGAGTGACCTACATGGATGGATTAACAAGATTTTAAAGTCTCTTAATTTTCCCATGTTTACTCTACTATACACCGACAAAATCTTTATTTTTGGAGAAATGGTCACGCCATGGACGAGTAAATATAGAAAAAATATACAATTGTTACATTCTACACCATACAAAATTTAGAAGGTAATTTTATTGAAAACCCTTTATAATGGCCACACCCCATTTTTTGGCCTAAAATTTGGTCAAAAATATGCAGCGATTACGTGAGTAAATGCGGTAGTTGCTGCAGCCTCTGCAGGCTCTCAGTTGAGGAGTCAGATGGGAAGGGAGTATTGTCCTCACCTCTCCACCCTGGAAAACCAATACGCGTGTTGCAGGCACATTACTCAGGGTGGCCACAAACTCTTGGGAATATAATTTCCTGACTTTTCCCACCCAAATTGAAAATTTTCCTTGACCTAATAAATATTTTTAACCAAATTTTTTGCTTTATAAAAGAAATAATTTTTTCTTTGTCCAATTCAATGTACCTTGCATATAGTACAAGTTTTAATGCACTACAAATAAGATATTTGTGTTTCTCCGGAATTATGGTACCGTGATGTCCCATAGAAGGTGCCAGACGCACCTTCACGCTTGCCAATCCCCTATCATCACCCTGATTATTTCTCCCTCCCCTCCCTCTAAATCACAAGCAGGGTACCTGCAGCGTGATGCAATATAAGCACCAATGGCCCGAATATGACTACTTCAAAAATAAACTACCCTAATATTACAAATAGCAGAATAAAAAATAAACTGTACACAAATTTAAGACTACCTTTATCTCCTTTTACAGTAAACTCTATCTTCATATTTTTGCAGGGGTCCCATCAATTTGTTTCAGTAAATATTCCCGAGTTTTCCCTGTCAAATTATACATGTCCCCTGTACTTAAATTATATATAAATATATATTATGCAATACATTTTTTTACATAATTTACAAATATACCTACACTACTAACAAAGATATTGTTAGCAAACAGCTGTGAGCAAATGTTCTCACTTCTGTAACATAGCAAAAAATTGTTTAGATAATTATCTCTCATATCCACTGTACAATCACTTGCACTGGTCACAAAGTTACCTTTAGGCCTAATGTCTTTAAAATATGGTGGCTATGATGAATAAGAAAATCAACATACAGTAGAACACTCATAGTGTTCCCACTTATAACGTTTTGCTGGTAATAATGCTACCTTCATTGAGTCCCTACAACTGATTTATAATAGAAAATTACCCCGTTATGTTTTCCCATTTATAATGCAAACATTTTTTCAGTCCCTTGAGAAACATTATAACAGGGTTCTATTGTATTGCACAAAACATATGAACTGGCTATCCTGTGGACCCACCACATTTTTCTTAATTTTCATATCTAACTCCTTTTGTTTATTTCCTGTTTCTTGTTTAGCAGGTCTTGAATTTCCACGGTATTACATTTTTTCTTCCTTACAATATCTGTCCAACTTCTTAACCATGCAGATTGGAGAATTAACATAATGTTCACTGCAAGACACAAATCTTTGAACTCCTCTTCTCCACACAATATATCAGCAAAAAAAGTGTCCAATCTGCTTTTCTGTACATGAAATGATACAAGTTTGTTGAAATTGATATTTATAACAAACTTCGTGAACTGGAAACTAGCTCTATCAGATTGAAGAGCAGATATGTGTTTGGCAGACATAAGAATTGCAATCATTTACCCAAACTTATCCTACACTCTTCCCCTATAGCCAACAATTCTCTAGGGTCCAAACAAGAAACAGCTGTAACCATGCATGTTTTACATTCCATTAAGAACACATTCTTAGCACCAATCCCAATTTTCAACTTTGTGAGTGGAAGTCCCTGGCTTGCACAATCTAAATTAATACTGTTTTTAAGCGTGGAAATATTTATAATGCTCTCGCAAACTGGCACCTTTTCCAACCACCGACAATCACAAAATTTGATTGGAAGAACATTGCAACTTGTAATGTCTTAAGTCTGATCATCAGGCAGGTGAGTTTCTGAACACAGAATATATGGCCTTTAAGCCAGTACCATGTCATTACTTGATTCTTGTTGACATTCCATACACGCACAGCTAAGTCTATGTGTTGTAGCTTTTCTACCTTATTAAATGATCCCTCAAGGCACACGTGCTTTTGCAGATTGGATTTCATAAGTAAGTTTGTGAAAAAAAACATATATGACCCAAGTCCTTAAGTAACTAAGTATGCAGTCTTGGTACTACTGAGCTGCATTTCTTGTGCAATGGAACTATTTAGAAACATTTTAGCAATTGCCAATTCCCTGCTGGCTATTAAAAATACATAAAAACTAATGCCCACAACATTTCAGCCCTTCTGACATTGCTGCCTCCATGAAAATGTATTTTATTTACCATACCGGAATATGCTTCTTTGATAGCAGCACTGTTAAGGTAATGTTCCAGTAGCCAATGAACAGGATATTGAGGTACTTCATGCTAATTCAGAATGTGGTGCTGTTTTAACACTTCAAAAAATTTATTTCTTACATTCTTTGCAATATAAACACATTGGTAAACATGCTGACAGATGAACTACTGCTTGTGGAATTTTTTTTCTTGGCATTACAGACTGCCTACCCATACTACTCAAAAGAAAATACCTTTTTACACGAAATGCACTTTGCACTCTTGTCATCAACCTCAACACAACACTGCCACTTGTTCCAATCAGGAAACAGTGAGTCCTGCTTAAAATACAGTACAGGGTTCCCACAGAAATATTAAAATGAATTTCCCTGACTTTCACTGACCAATCATTAAAAATTTCCCTGACCATAATTAATATTATCATAACAACACGCCTACACAACAAACTTTTTTTTTCAGCCTCCACCATCCCCATAGCTGCCCATCATTATCCTTTTAAGCAACAGATATTTTATATAACAATTTAAAACAGTAACATTGAAATAAATACATATAAACTAAGTTGCGGATGCCATATTTGACTATTTGAAAACTTACACTTAATAATATTATTAATAATTATTATTATAAAAAACACCAAAAATATGGATAAAAAAACCAGAAAAACTATCACGTAAAAAAGGAAAAGTGGCCTTCACAGCAGAAAAAAGTGCAGGGGTGTGAAGAGAGAAGTTTAATACTGTATCATATTCAGAACATTTTCACTGACTAACTACTCTCTTAGGGTTATTTTCCCTGACTCACAGGGTTTCAAAACATGTTTCCCTGACTTTCCCTGACCACATTAACTTTCCCTGACTTTCACTGGCTTTCCCTGACTTTCCAGGTCTGTGGGTACCCTGCAGTAGAATCCCATCATAGCAAACACGGAAATTGCGAAAAAACTTATAGAGAAATGGTCGTGTGAAGCAGGCTTGCAGCGATGTATGTGACATTGAGGAGTAGCGGATGCGACCCTCGCGACGCCATACCTCCCCCTACTCAGGCAGCCTGCAGGCACTGTCACATGAGTCACGCCTCTGCCTGGACAATGCTTCCCTCTCTAAACACAAGCGTGCGTTGTTCTAATAAATAATTGCACAATTGTCTTACTCCAACCCTTTACGACACAGTGTTTAGTTTCACATACAGCTTGCGTTTCTGATTTTAAGTACGGTACTTGTCGCATATAATGCAATAATTATTTGTCGATTTCAGCGGTCCCAAATAATTCTATTACATGGTTCGTACTCAATTGGTACAATGAAAAATAAGGACTTCTAAGTACTTTCTAAATTTTTTAAGGACTTTTTTAAGGCTGAAAAACTTTTGCTGCTGTATTTCCGTTAAAATTAGTATCGCAGGCGTTCCTGTAACGTTTATAATACAATCATAGCCCTATTTTTTGTTCCTGCTCACAAAACTTTCTAACTTAATTGACACACACAACCTACAATTATGTTATGAAATAGGCCAGGCAAAAAAAAAAAAAACTGAATATTTTCCACCAGTAATGCTGCTAAAGGAAAATAAGTTCACTGCGAAATCAGGGTGGCCACTCTACTTGCCATTTCAAATTCAAGGCTTATTCCAGGTTTTCAAGGTCAAGATCCTAAAAATTCAAGGTTTTGTAATTTCATTTAGGCCCTACTGAATTTCGTCACAACTTTATCTTATGAATATGATGTAGGCTACATTTTAAGCAATGAATTAAACATAACTGCATTACTCAAATAAAAATAGATGGTACACTGTAATATAACATGTCATATAACCAAAATTTCACTTAAAATATTTAGGCCTAATTGAAATAAAAGATTTCTGCTAGACTGCTATTTAATTATTCTACTCCATGCAAAAAAATATCAGTAAGTTAACATACAATAACACTTTCAAGCAAATATTTAAATATTTCCTCTTCAGACTTACCATCCTGTGTGTATCACCCAAAAATTAATAGGGCTATTGTAGAGTTTTCCTCTCAAAAATGTCTTCAAGTTCAGTGTATAAAATATCACTA
>PNEQ01026887.1:0-11544 GCA_003012365.1 Medauroidea extradentata
GGTGTTTTTTTATTGCGCTTAAATATATTTTGTCTTTGTAAGGTTTGCAGTATTTTTTTTACCGTTGGCTTTAACGTTATTTACAAATAAACAATCGGCATTCGGCGGTAAATATTATCAACATAATTTCGTAGGTAACGTACGACGTACCTAAGTCAACAAATTAAACGTAATTAATGCATCGACCCAGTCAAATATTGCGTGTGGTGTGTGTGGTTTAATAATATTACGGTTACCAAATTAATTAACATGGTAATAGGCCTACTTTTACGTTTCATTAACGACAGCAAATTGCCGTAAATTTTTATTGCAGTACGTAAACTAAATAAAATTTGCTTTGCATGAATATTAAGAGGAAAGAGTTTGTTTTAGTGTCTTACTTTAGCATTCAACATTCACAAGTACAACATAACCTCACTGCGAAAAATCGGCACCGAAACGAGAACTTACCGTAGTAATCGGTATTCGGGTCGGGTATCTTGTCAAGAACCGGTGTACCGAATACTTAAAGAACCGAACCGACACATCCCTAATGTTGTGTTTACTGCGGACATAAAAGCAAACGCAACACCAGATTGATGTTCGGTGTGACCATCAAGACTATCAACACATTGTATGGTGCTTCAGTGATGCTGACCCAATCTAAGACTATTGACTGAGAACCAGAGAACCATTACATATGGAGTATCATCTGCTCCATACTTCGCCATTCACACTGAGCAGCAATTGCCACAGGATGAAGCATACCATTTCCCAATGGCATCTTAAGTCCTGCAGAAAGATATTTATATCGATTCTATTGTTACTGGCTCCCATTCTGTCAACTTTGCTCTAGTGATACAAAGAGAACTGATAGCTTGTCTTGCCAAAGGTGGATTCAGATGAGCAATCATCCAGTTCTGTTAAGAGTGGCTTCCTGCTATGATTTAGGAACACCACAGTCATTCTACTTGGATATGAACAGTCATTTGGTCAAAGTACAGGGTTTGCAGTGGGACTTGTAATTAGACACTTATGTTATTAAAAAAACTCTGATGTTTTAACGAAGTGTATCATTTTAACAACTGTTGCAAGGATCTTTTGACCCTGTAGAATGCCTTAGTTCTCTGATATGGCGTAAAATAGAGAAGGGGGCAGCTTGTCGTGGAACCTGATTATAATAGGGTATCTCTCCAGGCACTTGGTGGCTTATATCTGAATTTGGCGAGAGAGAGAAATTAACTCCCTTGAAATTAAATTTTTGCCGGTACAGGGTGCCAGTCTGTCATCAGTGATGTTAAATTTGTCCGGGCGGACACGGGACTCCTGATATCCTCAGAGTCTTGGTTGACGACCGCATGGCTGCCTCCTCACACAACAGCCGATATTTGGTAAACCCAGAGTTGTGCTGGTGAGGGTGTTTAGGCCCCCTCCAAGCTTTGATGCTCAAACAAATTATCAATTAAGAAAATAACACGAAAAGAAACTGTACCTGTGTGGGCTGCTCTAAAGTAGGCTGGGCTCCTGAAACTTCCATGATGAGGAAATAACACACACATGACTTTGTAGACTTGCTGTAATTGTACTGAGAAAACACTATACACAAAGCAGTATGGAGCTGAAGCAGGTTTGACCCTATGGCCAGTTAGTAGCCTACATGACTGCCAATATTTGTGCTTGCACACGGTGAAACCTTACTGTATGAAACTACGGGGGCGGCGAGTAAACCGGAGTGGGTGGCGATCATGGGGGTGCGAAAACAAAATTCCTAAGATGAAATTAAACTATTGTAATGACTGATTGGCTGAGAAGCAAGGTTGAAGGCGTGCTCACCGTAAGTCCGCTGAGCTCTCCCTGTGTCCGCTGAGCTCTCCCTATGTCCGCTGAGCTCACCGGCGAGACAATCGTGGCGGGGGCGGGCGGGAAAGCTGGCCTCCCGTTTGCGCCAAGTTTCGTGCGGTAAATTTAATTTACAATGAAAACTGAAGATGACAAATTTCAGCTTGAAGCAGTGTCTGTGCTTGACTTGTTCATTGATGTTCATTGCACTGAACTGCTCTGGTGAATTACCTTGTTGTGTTGCATAATTTGTGTATTCGTAGTACATATGCTTTATATTACAGTACTTGTAGTAACCAGATTAATCTCTAGAACTCAACTATGCTCTCATACTAATTTATACTACGACAGAAACCTTTTCCTTTACACAATAAATGTATAGTTGGTTGTGCGAGGACCATGTGTGTCTATTAAGTTGGTACTAGCCTCGTGCCTGACCTAGGTCAGCACTTGCCTTAGTCATCATTCGTTTCCCCGAGTTATGTTGGCATGATTAAAACACTGTTGACACTTTGTACTGCACTGACAAAATTTGAGAGGTGGATTTTAATACCCTTCCTGTGTATGTAAGTTGCAGGAGTTACCACATGGTCGACTTAGCACCACATTGCTGAGTTGTTGTGGGTCGTGTTTCCACAGTTAAAATGACAATGGGTCTGATGCCCAGTGCCAGACGGGCCACGTAAATGCCTCTTCCTCGGAAGCCCGTTGTCATGACCACCCCTCCGTTAGTAGAGGTGCCATCGTAGTGGTTGGTAGTTGTCCTAGCAGCGCTGCTGCCCGGAATATGGTTGCGAGTATAGTGGTGGGTGCTTACCTTTGTCAAGCTGTTGGTTGTCCAGGCTGGCAGGCTCGCAGTGCATCTGCTAATGTCTGCCAGAAGTGTCGACTCGCCTCGTCTCTGCGCTCGGATGGGCGCGGCTGTTGTTGCCAGGCACCTGCCACCTCCGGCAGGACTGCAGTGAGTAGCGTGCTCGACAGCGACGGCAAGTATGTGCTGCTGTTGGAGTACCTGGTGGTGGTCTTGCCATCGCGTGTGACATGCATGCTGCTGGTGATCCCACCGAAGTGATCGTGGTGACGTCACGTGGTTGCATGGTGGTTTTTGATGCTTGCGACGTCACAGGTGATGTGTTGGTTAGTGGCGCCGTGCATGTCGTGATGGTATGACGCAGTTGTGTGGTGATTGTTGAAGCTTGCGGCATCGCAGGTGACGTGTTGGTTATCGGCGCTGGTGTTGGTGTGTTTAGGTTATGCAGTGATTGCTCCTATCAGTCTCCTGTTGGTTTTGCCTTCTTGACTGCTAGACGCTGCAGCATCGGCAGGGGTTTGAACGACTTCATCGGCGAGTGATCGGCTGCAGCTGACGGCTGGGTGTTGTCACCGGTCATCGTGGTTGATTGGATATGTAGGGCTCCCTTCTACCTGTCGAAGGTCATCCTTATTAACTTAGATTTGGCACTGCGGCGCCACCTGGATGATATACGAAGTCTGACCGACTCGTTTCACCACTCAATGCAGGCCGCTCCAGCACTTCGCGAGACCTGCACAGAAGTTCTTCGATGCATTGGATTGTGGGTGTTGTCTTACGTATACGGCGGTTTCCGGTTCCAGCTTGCAGACTGGTCTGTGGGAGCTATTGACACACGTATTGCTGTTGGTGTTCCTATGCCTCCTGGACGCGCTTCTGTCGCACTGCACTCGGATCTTCCCTGCTCAAAAGCAATAAATTACAAAACATTTAAAATCAACAACATTTATTAGCTACTACAATTTTGTGAAATTGTGACTAATGCATATTACTGAATAAACTTTGCAGAAATCTTTTTTAAAAAATGGTAGTGTATGGTCCTGGGGCGAAAAATATGGTCCAAATGACATTTTCGTATGGATATATTTGTTGAAGGGTTGGCAACGGTGGTGGGTTTAATAATGCAGTCAGCGACCATTTCTGCTATTTGTGCATTCATGATGCGTAGATGGTGAGGTCCGTAATTGTGGGGTGGGGTGAACAACGGTTTGTCGTGTGTGAGTGCGAATTCATGTTTGGTTACTGTAGCGCATCTTAGTGGGTATGCGTCGCAGAGCACTTCCCTGTGTTCATCTAAAATTTTTTCACCACAGCCCTAAACTCTTTCGGTACTGCATGATCAAAACTGTCCAGGTCTACTGGCTTGGTGTTAGTGGGGGGTGGGGGGGGGATTGTTCTGTCCCAGGTGATATACTGTTCGGTGCTCGCGCACGTCAAAGTGGATGCGGCTGTCGGTGATCTCAATTATTATCTTTTGCTCAACAAGCCACGGCTCTCCTAGGATGATGTCCTCACGAACGTTGTCTGCTGCTAATGTCATTGCGTTGGTTTCGATATCATGGATTTTCGTGTTCACGGTAGCCAGGCTTAAAATTTTACATGTACCATCTAATGTTGCTAGTTGCACAGTGTGGTCACAGGATTAAAGAAATGTTTTGTGGCACCAGAGGGGCCCGGATAAAGTTGTGGAAAGCAACTGTGTTGACAAGTGCCACAGTTGTGCGGTTGTTTATAAACACTGGGATGCGTAACAATTGGTCGGTGGCTGTGGACTTACTGGGCTGAGAATGCTGACTGGTGTTGCTGCCTGGTTGATCTGACGTGGGTAGACTGCAGCAGTCGTCCCTATCTGACCATCCCGTTTCCCGGAAGTTGCCTTGGCAGGTTACGACAGACACTGTGCCAGTGGTACTGTTCCTTGGGGAAGTAGCAGCAAAGGGGCGCCGCACGTGTTGTAGTCTATAGTTTTTAGTTATTTGTCGTACTTGCGTTGTGCTTGCGCGGAGGTGCGGTGGGCTTGGTCTTCACCTCGTCAGATGAACGGCATGCTGGGCTAGTCAGCAGCCGCTTGGCGCAGCTCGGAGCAGTGGCATTGCTGGCCGCATGTTGATCACTGGTCGATTTATTGGCATGGAGTTGGAGTTGCATCTGTTTGTCCCGGTTGATGCTGATCACTGTCCTCAAGAACCAGATCTTCGATGCACTCGAGGATGTCTTCCTGTGCGAGATTGGAGTGATAGTGGCTTGCAAAGCTTCGTGCCAACATAGTTTTCCAGGTCTTCCTCCTCGCTTTGACCTTCAACGAACACTGCCAGTTGTTGTCATAGGGATTGAATATGACCTCGCATAGGCGTGCCGTAAATTTCTGAAAGACAAGGGCCCAGCTCATGAACTCCTTTGTTGCATTCCACCAGTCTTGTGCTTTGCCTCGCAGCTGTTTACTGATTGTGCCGGGTAAGTCGATATGAGTCACCCCGTATCTTTGGAGGCGTGATGTGCAGTCCTCCAAGAATGCCTTGTGGTGCTCCTTGCTGCATCCAGAAAACATCGGCAGGTTTTGAAACTGACTGGGGAATTTCGGCTGGGGTTGAAACATGACCATGGGCATGATACTTCCATCTGCGGGTTAGAACGGGGTGCTGTTTGCCAGAGGTGTCGTGGTTGGGAGCTGCTGACATCGCCACCAGGGGCTAGGCTGCGTGAGCCCGAAAGGCATGGACCTTGTTTGTGACATCATGGATGGTCGGATGTTGAAGGTGCCTGTCTGCTTTGTGGTGTTAAGAGATTTGTTTACATGTGAAACCTCCTAGCTGCACTGTGGCCCACTCCGGGGCAGTGACAGAACCAGGATGATATTGATGGTGGCATTTGTTGCTCTATGCAACCGCTAGGCTGGTTTTAGAGCACATGGCTTTCACACTGTTGTGGGTTGGTATTGTTCCCCCTATTCAGTTGTGGTACGTGGTACTGCTCGCAGGTAAACATGCCATCCAGTATAGCCTGCCATTACTGCATACGTGTACAGGCTGTGTGTATCCTGCGCCCACAGTGGTCACAGCTGACTGCTTCTGACAAGGTGCCCATGTGTGTGGTTTCTGTGCAGTGTCAGGCTCTGTTGGTGTTTTCAGGGGTCATCAGGCCCGGGCTGGCACCAACGTCTGATGTGCACCTGCACAGGGCGAACATTGAGTCGTTCCATACGATTGGTTGGCTGTGGGCAGAAACATAGGGGGCAGACACGACCCACGAACTTTCGCCTGGGGTGGAATGCCATGCTGAATCTCTGTCACTGTGCTCGGTAGACCTGCTTGACTCAGTTGATATGGTTGGTTCGGTTGACTGTTGATGCGATTGACTCAGTTGACGCGGTTGCCATGGTTGGTCGGCATGGTGTAGTCTTAGTGTGGTCATCTCGACTGGCACAGTTCCTGTCCCAGTCAGGTGCTGCATATATGGACGTGGCATGAGCGTGCTGCTTGTCGTGCGTTGGCTCGTCGAGCTGCGTTCGCTGTCCTGCGTGCTTGCCAGAGGTCGCCTCCCTCGTCTGTTGGAGTGCTGTGGGAGGAGGTGGTTGCCACATCTGGTGCTTTCTTTGTCCTACACATGACATTTCCAAGTCGCGCTCGCCGCTCTGTGTTGTCCATTCTCCTACGCTGTCCAGCTTGGTTATGCATCCGCGGCATAGTTGCTTCTTGAACCAAGTTGGCGACACGTTTTGCGATTTACACAGTGGTGAGGTAGTATGGTGATGTCAATGAGCCACAAAAGTTGGGCAAGCTATTTTGATGTGGCCATTACGGGTTTGAGGAGGAGGAGTGTGTCGTGGGTCCTGTTTAGGATATCTCTCCAGATTCGTGATTGCTGATATCTGAATTTGGCGAGAGAGAGGAATGAACTCCCGCGTAATTAAACATTTGCAAGTATAGGGTGCCAGTCCGTCAGTGAAGTTACATTGCTCAAGCGTGCATAGGACTCTTGATATTCTTAGGGTCTTGGTCGACGACGGTGTGGTTTCCTCCTCACACAAAGGCCGGTATTTGGTAAACCCGGAGTTATGCTGTGGAGGGTGTTTAGGCCCCCTCCATGCCTCGATGATCAAACAAATTAATACTTAAGAAAATAACACAATACTAAAACACTAAAAGAAACGAGACCTGTGTGGGTTTCTCCAGAGTAGGCCGAGTTCCTAAAATTTCTGTGACCGTGAAATAACAGACATGTGAAGCGTGTCTGACTCTATGACCAGCCAGTAGCCTACGTGACTGCTTAAGTGACAAATATGCCATGATCAATTCAAAGAAAGTATACTGAAGAGCAACTTAGGGAGAAACATGAGCATAAGCTGCCTTGGAACGTTATATGGCCTGCATGGAGGAAACACCACAAGGATAGCATAAGGTCCGAATTTTGGCAAAGGGGGGAGGAGGGAAAGGTAACCACTAAATTTGCCAGCTGCCATACTGCTTTAACCTCAAAGGTACACATCAGATTGGTATTTTTATGGCAAATTAATGTATTATGCTCTTTAATTGATGATTTAGGTTGAAAACTCTATATTTTAGCCTTGTTTTCATACCTCCTAACTAAAATTTCCTCAAATTTTTAATTAGTGGGCCAAATTGATACCAGCCACGTCAAGCATTTGTTTGGTTACAATTCCCGGCGACATGCTCCATCTGGACCCTTCTAACATCTTTGGGAAACACCAAGGCATTGGCCAAACAGCATAGAATTCCTCCGAGCATGTTACATATGCATCTGTTATGAGGTAGCACAAGTGTTGGAGCTGGTAGAAAGTGTATGTTGGATGGCGAACTAAAGGGAAACTTAGACGAGGGAATTTTAGTGTTTCAAAACCAGCTTTATCCTGTAACTCAAACTGAAGTGTTGACACCAGTTGGAAATTTTTTTAAGGACACGAAAAACTTTAACTATAGAAAGGAAGTGACCTGAAATCAGGATTGGATTGGCTGCAAGCAATTAGCCTCAAGAAAGGTGAGGAGAAAGAACTAGGTAGAACCTCCGTTGTAACACCTGCGACAGTTAACAGCTGATTGCATTTGGTGGAGACTTAAAAAAAACGTATAATTACGAACCAATTCCAGGTGAATAATGTTGGTGACAATAGTTATGATGCATTAATGAGTGCACGAGTTCTAGCAGCGAAAGGAAAAGCATGTAAACATGTGCAAGCTGGGTCTGAAAACTGTAATTTTCTGTTGCATAGACCATTTCAGCTGATGAATACTTGTTTCCACCAATTTTAATTTGTAAGTGCAAATACCTGTATGGTACATGGATGAGGAGAGGACCACCCGGCACAACCTACAGCAAATAAGAGAATGGGTGGCAAGATCAAGTCTCTTTCCTAGAGTACTTCAGAAAATGTGCGGAATGGGTAAATAATAGTGATAGGTTGTGACAAAACCGAACATGCTCATTATGGATGGGCATACAAGTCACACTCAGTATGTGGTCGTCAAACTTGCTCTGGCTAATGACATACATTTGCTAATTTTACCTAGACACTGCATTCACCATATTCAGCTGCTCTGTGTAGGAGTGTTTGAGCTTGCTAAATGTGAATGGTTGAAAGTAAAATGATGACACATGACATCAGGAATGACAGTTTTGAACAAGGAGTAATTTCCTAAACTTTTGCTGCAGTTGCGCAAAAATGATGGCGCATAAAGAAACCGAAGTTTTCAAACACATGCGTGACCCAGGATGAGATGTTAGAAGAGCTCAGAAAATCTCAAACAGGAAATGGGAAATGTGTAAGGAAGGAAAAGAAATAGGCCTAAAATCAAGAAAAAAAAAATTTTGCAAAGAATATTGCGCCATCAGATGATGAGTCTGACTCCCAAATATCAGTAATGAAACTGATGTGAAAGACCTGCTAGATGATTCTGATAATGAAGTGATTCTACGAAAAAAGAAACATCATCACAGTGTTGCTGTAACTACATATGATGGCCAGACAAACAAGGAACCAATCCAGAGTATGCCCTGTTCAAAAAGTATACCAAAGTTGAAGATTGGCAAGTTTGTCTCTGCTGCCCTCTATCAGGGCAACTGGTTCATAGCTCAAGTGATCTCAATTACTGTTGATCCAAATGTTGCTCTTTTTCATCCGTACACTCTCAGCTCCCTTGTCAGGAAAGGCCCCAACCAGTCTATTTGGCCTGAAAAGCAAGATGAGCTGCTCACACACTTTTCAGATATTCCTTGCCCAGTGTCAGCTCCAATTCCTGTCAAGTCACGTGGATTACTTCATCTTAGTTCTAAGGATTTGGCTCTCGCTATGGAAAAGTTCTAGGGTTAGAAGAAAGTGTAACAACTGCATAAAAAAAGATATCTAATGTGTCTAGTGTAAATAGACAACATTTTAGTTTATTAATTTTGAAGTTTGGTAGTGTTTACATATGATATTTCATCCTCTCAGAGGTTAAATTTTAGTGAATTTCAATGACGATAATTCCGATAATTCTGATCACATCACAGAGCTAGAGGCCATTTCTGACGTAAACTTAAGTGTGATATATCAGCTGTACCAGCCTCCAGGATCTGCAAGTGAAAGGTATTTTTTTTTTTTTTCAGTTTCCCTTATTTTGCATCTAGCACAGCCAATTTTCAAAATTGTCCTCTGCTCTCCAAAATGTTTGTAAACGAAATCCAGCTTCAATGGTGGGGTTATTGTGCCTCCAATACATTTTAAATGGGGGAAGGGTGCTGGTTTATCCCACGGAAGGGTATTTGTGCATCCTTACAACATTATTTTAAGTGCTCTTACCAAAACAAACAATCTAACAGAACTATGGCAACAGTCAAACATGTTAGACTATTAGTGGTAATACTAGGTAGCCTACATACCCTACCTGTACTTCTAACTACGTTAGAGATAACTATACATAACTATGACATGGGTGTACAATTACCCTGTGCTACCCTACTCAAACCAATTTCGTTGGTGCTCAAACCCATCTGTATGGTCTCAAGCGGTTACTGTCGTCCTCCATGCATCAGCAAACTCTCATCAACTCAATGTCCTCGCTAGGTGTCAGCTGGCACTTGAACCCCCTGGCTGCTCATTTATAAGGCCTCTGGGAAGCCAGTGTGAAGTCTGTCAATACGTATTTGTATCGAGTAGTCGGACAACAACAAGTGTTGACCTTTGAGGAATTGTATACCATAATGGTGTAGGTGGAGGCTACCTAAACTCCAAACCACTATGTACACTGAGTAGTGATCCAAATGATCTTTTTGCCGTAACGCCAGTATATTTCTTGATGCTGGAACTTCTGGGGACTTTGCCCTAGTCTGATCTGTGTGACATCCAGCAGAATTTTCTTTAGCGGTGGCAACTGGTCAAGCGAATTCAGCAGGACTTTCGGATCGCTGGCAACAAGACCATCAACGCACCTTGCAACAATGCCAGAAGTGGCATAATCAGGTAACTGGTTCTGCTCCCAACCAGCTTGTTTTGCTGAAGGATGACAGATTTTCACCTCTGAGGTTGCGCTTCGGTCGCATCCATGAGCTCCACCCAGCGGCCTCATTTGGTTGTAGTTTTATTATTAAAGTACATATACATGTTTAATTAATAAAAACGATGCAACACAGTCACTGTCGCCGGAAAACAAATTCCTGCCCCCCCCCTAGAAATACCTGATATGACGCCCCTGGCTCCACCCTGGAAAGGACTGTGTGATGAGAGTGGCAACAGTGAATGCTTCCAGTGGACAACTCAAGCAACCCATTGTGAAACTGTGCCAGCTACCCTTTGTGTATTGAAATAAGTTATTTCAAGGTGGGTAGTATGTATGGGCTTCTAATTTTGTGATAGTATACTTGAAACAGTATATGGATATATCAAATTTGTATTTGTACTTCCCGCACTGTTGTTTGTTACTGTTTGGTAACACTGTGGCACTGCCTCAAGAGTAAGAACATCTTGACACTTGAAAAGGATAACTTACTGTGAATGAAGAAATTGACCCAGTGAAGAAGAATATTAAAGTGGTTGCTGCAGAAGAAGATTTGTGCTAATGTCTTTGTTGTATCGTTTTGGTTTTAAATAAATACTTTCAAGATTTGGTAGTGGCTTGTTACAATTTTTTTTTTAAAGTGGTCTTGCTAGTTTTGGTATTCAGAATTAAATAAGTGATGTAGACCCCGTAATATTGTGTGCTGGATGTCCTTTGCGGTTAATTGTAAAGCTGGTGCTTCGACTGCTGTTATTAACTGTATGTTAGCTCCAGTTGTGTTCAGTAGGAAGAAAGTTAAGTTTGAATTAGGTGATGAACTGATGGTATACGTTAAACTAAATGGTAGTACTGGTGATATTAAAGTGTTGAGAAATATTGAGTATAAATACAGTGCTTAGTGTTGGTCTGATCATTTTGGAAGTGTAACCAGTGTATTCAGCACGTTAATAGACATCTGTGTATAAATTTTCAGTTCTTAATCTAAAATTTTAATAGATACAAGTTAATAATCGACACTGGTAAACTAATGAAAACGTTAAAAAAAAAAAAAAAAACCTTGTAATTATTCGGGGAATTGTCTATTGATCCATATTATGTCATCACCAAACAAAAGGATATGTAAACATTGCATAGCTGATGCAACGCTGACGTAGTTAGATAATAGCGATTGAAAATTAAAAGAAAAATATTAAAAGACAATTGGAAAACATGAAGACAATAATACACTTGTGTTATGTTTTTGTGTGTGGGATGTTGTGATCTGTGTTGTTGGCTGCAGTGCGCACGCCACTTTTGGGCTGGAAATTGGCGGTTATGTTACTTGGTTGTTGTATACGAGGACGGAATAAAGACACATGCTATTGTATGTCGATGCGTTATTAATCACATTAACTGGCGACGAGGATGGGATGACCGGGACACGTAAAC
>PNEQ01026888.1:0-11544 GCA_003012365.1 Medauroidea extradentata
ATTATGTTTACATTATACTTAACACAATATACATTACAACAGCATAATAAATACACTTAAATCTTACTACTTTAAAATAACATGCCAGGGTTTTACCGAGTTACTAAAATTACTAATATGTGCGTAAATGTCTTAACGTCCCCAACATGGACTCTCATTTACATACTGTAATCTCCACGAGATATCGTGGTATGTTACAATTAAAAAAAAAAAAAAAAAAAAAAAAAAATTTACTGCCATTTACGTAACCATAATCCTGATGCAAAAATAAACTGAATATCTCGATGTGTTTGATATACATCGAAAATTTATCTAAAACGCATTTGAGGTCTTTTCACCTCCTAGGAGACTGAATTTTGAAATACCCTTCTAGGCCTATCACATTGTAGACTACTTAACTGGTTTGTCTTGGGCTTGAAAACCGCGACAATAGCCCGTTGAGTTCAATATATATCGACTATTAATTAAAAACATATTTAATCACTTTTCACCCCTTTTCACTTCCTTAGGTGGGGAATACCGAAAATTCCTGAAATCACTTTTCAGGTATTTGAGTAAGCATCAATATTAAACAAAAATCACGTCGCTATATAAAAATCAATTAGATCTATAGTAATCTATTGTGAATCGAAAACACATTTCACCCTTTATTAATTTTTTTACCTCTTTGGGGCCGAATTCTGAAAATATATTTTAATGTTATTTGGGATATTTACAAAAGCATCAATTTAAAGCACAGGGCACTTCAATGTCTCGATTGGTTCGATTGATATGGAGAAATAATAGAATACACATTTCACGTATTTTCACCCCCTTGGGTTAATTAAAGAATTTCAAAACGTCTTGAAGTCCTGTCATAGACAATTTATACGTAACAAATTGTAGTAAAAATCACCACGATAGTCAGTTGTTTTTCCGCGATAAAGACGACTGATAAAAAACACATTTTGCCCCTTTTTACTGCTTAGAGGTCGAATTTCAAAAAAATCTTTAAGCTACTTTTTGGGTATTTACGTAACCCACATTTTGAAGTGAATAACAACTCTCTATCCCGAAGGATTCGATAGATATCGATAGATAATAAGAACCACATTTAAGGTCTTTTAACCCCCATAAATGTTGAATTTTGAAAAATCCGTAAGTTGGCTAATATGAATTTTTATGTGTGTCATATTAAAGTAAACATCTCGATGATAGGCCGTCAGGTTCGAGCTCTATCGACGTTTCTTCGGAAATGCATTTCACCCCTTTTCACCCCCTTAGAGGTCGATTTCGAAAAATGCCTTCTTAGTGCTCGCCTACGACCTGAGAGGAATCAACACAAAAAATTTCACGATTCTAGGTGCAGTAGTTTGGACTGCAGTTTGATATGTCAGTTAGTCAGAGTTCTTATGTCAGTTAGTCAGAGTTCTCTTTTATATGTAGAGATGTGGATGTACAGTAAATTTTGACTATTTACGCACGATATTTTGATAAGTTGTCACGAGTGACATTCAATTGTTTCGCTCCTGATCATAAAGCTGACCAGTTACAAGTATTTAATAGCGGTGCGCTCATGGTAACTGAATGAACACAGTACGGTGAATTCTGTGCAACCTGTGTCAATACACGCCTATTCTTCGAGTGCGAATACATTCGTTTGTTAGTTATTCACTGTGAGTACGGTCGTGTTAAAACGAGAATTCGCTGTGCTAGTTAGCCCTTATTGCGGTGTCCATCGATTCTATTGTATGAATACGAAAATATAAGCTGGGAATATTACGTAGTGTATAAATAGCTGTATTACTGACTTGATGCAATTATCCCATTTACCAGAAGAATTTATCTGTCCCACCAGCCTTGGGGCATACGCATATGAAACCCCATTACAAACAATATTTGTAATTAAAAAAAAATTAAAAAATTGCGAATTATTTTGTTACTTTCCACAATTGTTTCTAAAACACAGAAATATTTTATAAATGGTTTTTATATGCTTCAAGCCATAGACCGTGACATGTAGTTTTGATGTGATTTTTTCAATCTCATTATGTCTACTGGTTTTCAATATATGTATGAAGTAAAAATATGTAGACTTTGACTTTGAAATGGCGTTGTGGAAAATATATTCCCATGTTCCGTCTATAAAACTAATACTATTTCGTACAAATATGAAACTGTAATTTTTCCCCGCTCGAATGCCCTTAAGCGACCACAGATCACACTTATGTCAGACGTGCTGCACTTTTAATAGACGCAAAAATAGTTTGAAACGTGTTCTTTTTTTAAATATATGCATATATATACTGTGAATATATTTGGCAGTTTCACGTAAAACATAATATTCCTGACATGTTACAACATTATTCATGCGGCAAGCGAGAAGTTCTCTTTGTCGCGTTGCTCCTAGTAAATGTATTTACGTATATTATCTTGTTTTATACACGTCAAGTTCCTACCGTAGTAACGTTTTTATTTCTAAATGACTGCGAGAACTGTGGAGTACAACATTACTTATTGAACGAAAAAATATTACAATTAGTTATATTTACATACCTACCAAACAATATTCTGTAGAAGTATAATGTAATGAAAATTTGGATGTCGCGCAGCTGTGATACATCGAATTTAATTAAGATATCATTATTGTCCCAATAGAACTGCTGCTGAAATAAATTTCGCTCTGAAAAACAACTATTGCTGTTAGAAAGACAGTAACGTTGTAGAGTGTTGTTGGGACGTTGGTTCCGTTAAAACAGAAAAAGCAACCAGTTGTATATTGCCGGAATCACGTGCACGGTTTACACAGCAATGAAAACTCATTTACACATTGTTTGGTTGCTAGTTGGTTTAGAACTGTAGTGATTATTATAGCAGCAATCCTAACATTGCTTAAGCAGTTTTGAATAATGATCGGAGAGATGTTGGTCAGCAATAAGTTCTCAACGTTGATAAATATTATATTGTGGAGTTAATAGTTCAACTAGACTACACACTTAATTTCTCCAAGTTTTAGTAACCTGAGATGTTTACAACGGCCTTAAGAGTGTTTCTATTGATGTCTATTTTCATTAATTTGTAATTTAGACTATTGTTGCAAAACTCATTTGAAATTCAACAAATATTTATGTGTATAACAGAATCAATATTCAGTGTTACAAGTTGCTATCTTCATCTAGTTATATAGTAGTAGTATTAAACACACGATATGAGATGATAGTGGAGCTAGAGCAGAGTGCAGAGGTGAGAGAAACAGGAGTACCCTGACTGAAACAAGTGAAAATCGTGAACAACCTTACCGAGAATCAAACCAAAATACCATGGTTGGAATTACAATCAGTTCTGCACAAAATAGTCGACTGGTATAGGACCATGTTTGAGTCGAATTAAGAGAATAGTAACCAATACACCTACTATCACTTCAGTTGTTATTTATATGTGTTTAGCAATATGGTGAATATTACTTACAAAGAACGTTATCGCTGTTCCTATTTGAACGTAAGTATGGATGCTGTATCAATTAATTATTTATGTCTACTTAATTAATTATATTACACTCCTGCAACTTTCCTTGAGCGTGCCTCTCTTTTCTTGATAAAAACACACCACGATAACATAGTGATGTATGTTGCTTTTACGAAATAATGGTTAACCTCTTCTTGTATATTTCCACGCGGGAGTTAAGCTCTTAATATCTTGGCTCTAAACGTACTTAAAATATTTAAAAAGCTAACTTGTCGTATAGTTTGCCTTGGTAGGTAGGCAAGCGGTTCCATACGAGTATATTTGTTCACTGGGCAGGACTTCAGCTGCTGAGGTAGGAAGAATGTTATCATAAAGTGAGTATTTAATCTCCAATTCTTTCTTGGGGCAATTTTCACATTTTATTTTACCTATAAAATTCTAATTAGGTAAAAGATCTTATGGAAAATCTGTAGTGAAGACGTGCTTATATTACAAGTGGCTTGTCAGGGATCTCTTAGACATATATAATTGTGACCGTTTCCTTCAGGGATGAAAAATAATCGAAGGACATCTACGATTGTGGTAGCTCACACAATCGACACACATTTTTGACACCTCCTGGAAAGCTCAGAGTCTTTAATAAAAAACAACAATTAATTTCGAACCGAACCACGATAGGTTGACATAAATAAGTTAATGACGTGGCGATGCATCTGATGTATGCTTATCAGCTGGTGGTTACCTGCACGAGGCTATAGCCACAGCTTACCTCTGGTTGGTAACTGCAAGCTGTGAATTATCCCGATCTTCTGATTGGCGATTATCTTCCCGTCATTTCGCTGGCTAGTGTGGATAGAGTTCGCTCCACGTGTATTGATTTCGTATCTGCATTCTTACATTATCTGTTACTATGGCGTAATTTGTGTTTGAATGCCGTGCGGAAGAAGGTAATTGTAGCCATTTTTCGCACACGTTTGGTTGAACGATTTTAAGATTATTTCGTAACCTTAGTGTATATTATGTTTTTGATATTGTTTGGGTATTTTTTCTTCGATATCTGCTTGTTGTTAGTGGTAACTCTTTGACTCTAATTGTGTGGGTCTCAAATCAAGCTTTGACTTTACTGTGAGTGCTTGCAGATTGTGGTATTTAAGCAGCTACCCTACATGTTTGTGGTAAACCAGATACTGACTGTAGCTTGATATCTTACCTTAATAAACTGTGATTGCTCTGAAACAGAACTTACAAGCTAAACAATTTATTATAAAAATAAAAATTTAAATCATTTTTGTCATAAATCAAAACTGATGTTAAATTTACAAAGTTCGGATACGGGATAAAAATTCAGTCGTCATCCACCATGCTATTGTTTAGTTACTTAAAAATAGCTTTTAGGTGCCAACCTGTGAAAGTAAACTAAGCCATTCGTGTGGCTTTGAGGAGACACTCAGCTCACAGAATTGCTCGGGATTTAAAATTATATTTGTTTGTAAGGTCTATAGAGGCATTAGTATGGTAAATGTCTGAGTGGGCTGAGGAAGCAGAAGCAATACATATGTGGTTAATTTTGTGACATATGGAAAACCTAGTGAAATGGCTAATCGGAGATTTAAGGAAATATCAGATAATTTCGAAGGAAAATTCTGAAATTACTTAAAAAACGTTTGAAAAATCGTAATGCAAGATTACAGTGGAAGAAACGGTTATACAATAGCGTATGGGACATGAAACATATACCCAATCCTTCCATTCTAATTTTTGTAGTTGAAATGATTACTTCAAAACATGTGTTTGAACAAGAAACACTTTATCTACAAAAATAACCGGTCTGTATTTAATCTCATGTTTTATATATAATTTGTAACGTAATTTTGTGCCATCCATGTGGGCACTTTATTTACAGCAAGTGTATTGATTCGCTTTTAGCACATTCGCTTTCTAAAAAAAATTAAGTCAATTTCAAAGTTGTGTTTGCTGTTGATTATCAAGTAATAGTCTATTAAATTCTTGTTAACTTACTAGCAGCCGCCCACGGCTTTTTCTGCGTGTCATGTTTTTAGTATCAGATTTTTTCGGTAGTATTCATTGTATTAAAAAATATCACATACATATACAGACCAATCAACAAATATATTGTATTGCCGAATGTAACATCTTTATTATTTCACGATGGTCAAAATTGCTTTTCGGATGGTCTGTGTTATTTATTTACGAAATGCGTTTTCCACGGGATCATTCCTTTATTTTATCCAGAAGAAAAACTCATATAACTTTTGTAGGTATTTACGCAAACATCATTCTGAATAAAACAACACATCAGTATCAAACTGATTAGTTATAAGGAAACAAATTTTACTATCTTTCACTTCTAAAGTGGTTTAATATCGAATAAATATGAAATCACATTTTAAACATTTGAAAAACTATCAATTGAAGTGAAAATCTCGGCAGTAGCCCTTTTGGTCAAAGTTATACCGACGGTATATTCAAATGAATTTCACCCTTCACAACCATAAGGTGTCAAACTTAGACAATTAAATCCGGAAATATGTTTACAGACATTGATTAATTTTATTTTTAAAGCAAAATTTAACTCTAAAGTTCAACGGGTGCGATAAATATAAAGGATTTATGTAAAATGCATTCCATGTCTTTTCGGCACTTCAGATATTAATTATTTAAAAATGAGTCAATCAAAATGTATTACTATTTTTATGGGTGTCGCTTTATATAAAAACTGCAACGACAGCTGGTTAGGTTCGAGATATATCAAATTCAGATAAAACACTTGTCACCCATTTTCACCTCCTTAGGTGTAATGTTCCTAAAAATCAAGAAAAATACTTTTCAGGTATTGAAGTAAGCAGCATTATGAAGTGAAAGTGACGGCAACATATGAAAGCTCTGTAGAATCTGTAAATATCGACGATTAAACGTTAACACACTTCATGCTTTGTTAACTTTTTAACCTTGTATTGACATTTTGGGTATTTACGTAAGCGCCAACCTGAAGCAGTTAGCACTGCGATATCCCGTGGTGTTCGCACGTTTCTCGGTTGTTCACTCCTTTAAGTGTTAAATTTATAAACAGCTTTAATTGTTTTGTGTGCACTTATATGACAAACAATTACCAATATAATTGTGTACTCGTTACCAAACCCATTTTCGTCACAGTATAGCTAAGAATATAGAAACGTAAACTGCCTACTATACGTGTATTAAAACTTAAGCAGAAAGAACCAATAATATTATGTGACGGTAAATTGTTTAACAATGCGTCGTACATATAGAAATGGTTAATATGTTAAATAAAGCCTGTATAGAAAGATGTCTTAGTCAAATGTGTCCTTAAACTATTTCAGCAAATAATTTGTTAGAGTGACGTCTTTCTGAGGCGCTGTCTCTGATTCAGAAACCGGCGCAAGATAATTACGACAAACGGAGACACCACTCTGGGAAAAATGTACGTATACAAATTTAGCACATTTATTACCCAGAATTTCAGTGTGATTATTTTCTTATGTACAAACATAGAGACTTTATAAACTGTTTGAAAGTTAGTTTCGTTTCCCACGCACTTTTAATTCTGTTATAGACGTTCTCAGAATGTACAAATAATTCAATATCACATTAACTGTCATAATTTTTCTAAATGTCCTGTGGGCGTGCATTGTAAACAATGTCCCCTAAAACGTGGTGACTGTGAAATGCCTAGAAATGTAAAATAAAGTGGGTGTGTCGCATGTGCAGTTAACCGCAGCGTGGCTGTCTGGATTGTTGTGCGTGTGTTGTGTAGCTGGCTCTCGGCTGGCAGTAAATCTGTCACTTGCTCCCTACAGGCGCCTTCCTACCACTCCTCTTCCCCTTAGAGACTCTTAACTAACCACATGTGAAATTAAACCTGTTTAAAACTGTCGCCAGACCTCCTCAATCAACGTCTGTAAGTAGCGGGGTGACTGCACACCCGCCCCAAGGACCAAGTGAAGTGAGCGCCTCGTTGGAAAACGGCGACTTCAGCTCATTCACTGGTGAAACGCACGTAGTGCTTGCTTCACACTCTCTAGCTCTGTCTCTCTTACTAAAACACTGTCCTGCTTATAGTCATTTTAAACTTATTTATATACTTCCATACGTCATGAAATATTCGGCGAAGAATTGAACGCTACTATTTTTCTTGAAGTTTGCAGGAGTCTGTAAGCGAAGCAAAACAAAAACATAGCAAACCTAGAAAATATCTGAGATTTTTAAATGTTTGTTGCAATGGAAGTTTACAATTAGAATTTATTGGTTTGTGGACATAAGCAACTGCTCATGTTTTGTTGACCAAACATGTATAGAAAGACAAAATGACAAAGTACAAAAATTTACAGAAAACAGAAGAAACAGAGGAATTCCGTCAGTTTTTTATTAAAAAATAATCTGATGAAATTCCTTCTGGAAGCGTTTTTCTTCTGTTTTCTGTGAATTTTGTGCGTTTTTTGTACTTTGTCACTTTGTCTTTCAATACACGTTTGGTCAACAAAACTTGAGCAATGGCGTATGTCCACAAACAAATAAATTCTAGTAGAAAATAACTGTTGCAATTTCGTGAGCAATTATGTTGTAGGTATAGAGCGTTTTTTTTTGTGAGCTATTTACAACACCGTAATAATTTTGTCTCTTCAAATTAAACTCCAGAGAATACACTGAAGGTATGCCTCTTAAGAGACATGGCATTTATCAAGGTCTTCAAATGTCATTTGCGCTGCACGTCGTCTTAAAAGCCTGGCATCTTGTGAACATTAGCTTCAAGCACTCGTAGATTAACCTTTTTGTTTCCTTCCGTTTTGCATGATGTGCTGATTTGTTTTTGATAAGTGTGTATTCTCCTGCTCAAAAATTTAAATAGGTTGGCTAATGTCTGTTAAATGTTATTCTGCCAGGTTTAAAACTTGTTTTTTTATCAACTTATCTCTTTGACTTACGCTCGTCTGATTGAAGGAGAACTCTGAGCCAACAATAAAAACGGTAATAATTATTACTAGGCGAATCGCGACACAGAGTAGGAAGACATGCATAAACTAAGACGTGCTGGTTCCTTTGGTGTAAGCGTACTCGGTCTGTTCCACGTGTCTCTAAGACACGGAGCTTGTGTTTCATTGGACAATGTCTTTTGTTGAAGATTTGTTATTAGTCAGGCCTCGTGTACAGTTAATAATTAGAATGGACCCCCATTTTTTTTGCGAAAAAAAATTTGCCCCACTTCGTAATTATTGGCAGCGTGTCTATATCAAGAGCCGTATCTCATTTGACTCACCAATTACAATAACGTTCCTTCAACACCACGAGGTTTGTGATTTGTCGATAGAAACCCAAGGCTCGTGAGAGTTAAAATATCCAATCACAGACTACGAAGCAGAACTGCAGATGTGCACGAAAGGCGTCGAAACAAAGTGGGGCAAAATTATTTTCGCGAAAAACAAGGGTCCCTAATAATTAGCGATTAACTTCTCGCTATATTGCTGGCTTGTGCGGCTCCAGTTAAGCTTCTGTGTTGTTACACTGCAAAGCGTTATTTGTAAACTTACAATATTGTATTACTAGAGATGATGGTTTATCGCGAGAAAACTTGAGTCTTTGCTGGGTTCCAACATACGTTCATCGTATGAGTATATTACTGGCTTTCGCTTGTTCGTCGAACTGTTGTCCTATTTGACTGAGGCAATAACAATCCCGCTATTGTAACATTTAATGCCTATTGGTCTGCAGACAGCTACGTTGTGTCAGACGTATATCAACCCGTCATTAGAGGCCGGAAAAATTCGCGGGTTCAGTGACCTGTAGGTTATCCTCCAAGAATGTATGTGAACTGAATGTGATAGCAGCTGTTTATTAGCTGCTCGCTGACAGTAAATTGGGCCTGTGTACAGTTACAGATTTATCATTGGCTCAGCTACTTCCAGGAAGTGTCGAGTAAGTCAACGGCCATTTATGAACGTGATATAGACCTATAGTTGCTGGAATTACAGCTTGTGCCGGAAAGAAAACGCGAATTTTTCAGGTCTCATCCATCATACATGTCGCAAGAAACTAGTGTCTTCAAGGTTATATAGGTACAAAACTTTTTTTTCGCGTTGTACCATCATCTTTAAATATTACTGTAATGGAATGTTTAAAAAAAAAATACACAGGGTAAAAATGTTTTCCATATTATATAGCTTTGGAGCTCTCATACACATTTTAAAGAAACTGTCTGGTGAATACAGTTTCACCAGATTTGTATAGTAATAGCACTAGGCTAAACATTTTCTATATTTGCAACATAAAGTATGATCACTAACCTATAACGTGTATGTGTTAGTTACTTTTCATACTCTTCAGGACGTATGTTTACAGTTAAGGTTTACTGTGCTCTGTACATTGTTCTGCGGTTTATTGTAAA
Source organism: Medauroidea extradentata (assembly GCA_003012365.1). Lineage (NCBI taxonomy): Eukaryota > Metazoa > Arthropoda > Insecta > Phasmatodea > Phasmatidae > Medauroidea > Medauroidea extradentata. The sequence goes on from PNEQ01026888.1 coordinate 9,866, forward strand.
CGAGTAGTCCGTATCCACATTTAAAATGTGAATACGAAGTACAGCAAATTGTCTAATTTTACACAGGTTTTTGTATAAACACAATATTCTCCAGAACATGCAATATTTGTTATGTTAGTGTATTTTATGTTTATGTCGCAGTAATAACGCTAGAAAATTGTTTTAAACTATCTTGCCTTTGTAAAAAAATAATTTTTTTTCATAACTGTTATGCGTGCAATGTTTGGGACACTGTTATTTTTGTTTGATTAGTTTCAAATTATAATCACCGACGCATCCAGATGACCAGAGCAGGAGTCACAAGGGAAACATTTTATGCTTTAAACTTTTTCACTTTTTTTTTTACTAAGACAGAAACAAAACATTACAGCAACGCAGTTGACATTCGATTTTTACGGGACATTTAGTTTCGGGAGTGAATATTGCATCCGGTGCCAGTTGTCCCTCAACTTTGTTTCTGGGCCATCAGCCAATCAGCATTCAGAGAAAAAACTTCTGCTTCTCTTTAAAGTGGCTGGAAACTATTCATTTAAGTAGCCTAATTTATTAAGGCGTTTAAGGAGAAATGTTGTTTTTAACACTCTTGATTGGACTGATATTCTACAATTATGACTACGAGTGAAACTCGGGAAAATTTCACAGAAAATTCTAGACAATTATTTCCGAATAAATTACGGAAATTTAATGGAAATTAGTGATTTTTTTATAAAACTCCGGAGTGATATCATTCAAATTGCCCTTGGAAACTATACGGATCTAGTACGTCATGATTCCGAACATATATACCTTTCACCTGAGCAATGAGTCCCTGCTTCCCTAATTATTATGTAACATTGATAGCATACTTTCCGAAGGAAAAAGTAGGCTTATGAGTTCACCTTTCTGTATGTGTGTTCGTGTGTGTTTGTGTCAACGAGACATAAAGCCCTCTTGCATTACCTTCATCATAATCAAGCCGTCTGTTATCGAACGTCTTGCAGATCTTTACCAGAGAAAGTTTAGCTCCCCATCTGCAAATAATAATAACAATGAGTGATTTTTTTTCACTAATGGAAGTGCATTTAAAACATCTCGTGTACTGTGTCCGTACGTGATGCATGCATTGTATAATTTATTACAGAAAATTTATGAAAATTACTTTTTATTTGCGAAAATACCATGTAGAATTAATGTAGGAACAATCTGTACAAAGACAATTTGAGCAATCACAAACTAAACAGCTGCAGGTATATATTCAGGGTATAGATGTATACATTTACAACGCGTTGAAACCTTCTCTTCTCGCAAAATGTGTGGCTCTGCTTAAAAATTATTATAAAACAGTAAATAACATTTCGGTATCTTCTTATCGTTCACGAAAAAGTTAGAAGCCGTGACTACCGAGTTTGTAGTAATATAGTTTATATGGTGAGGAAACTACCACAATAATATATCTTATAGTAGTATTTTATACAACACATAGACATACATACACACACATACACACACCTATACGGGACTAGCGTATCTTCTGAGGACCGCCGAGTTTAATGTCATTATGAGGACCTCTACAAATTAATCGTCAATGTTTGACAAATGTATATCAGTGAGATGGGGCAATTTTTGTGATCCTATACACACGATGAAATTTTGGAAATCAAATTATTTGTAAGATTTGTGTATGGCATGGGTGGATTTAT